>WBMZ01006643.1:0-12911 GCA_013400975.1 Atrichornis clamosus
CAACTGGCGGTGGCCGCGCCGAGCGGCGCCCGTGCGGCCGCCCTGGGGTGGTGCCAGCGGAGGCGGCCCGTGAGGGGCAGCGGCGGCTCGGGGTGGCCCGCGGTGTGCCCGCGCCCGTCAGAGCGGCCAGCAGGGAGTGGGCTGTCGCGGGGAGAATCACAGAACCAATTAAGTTGGAAAAGACGCAAGAGGTCATCGAGTCCGACCTATGGCCGAACGCCACCTTGTCAAGTACATGTCGGCACTAAGTGCCATGTCCAGTCTTTCCTTAAACACCTCCAGAGACTATGACCCCCCATCTCCCTGGGCAGGCCATTCCAATGTCTAATCACTCTTTCTGTGAAAAAATTCCCTCCAATGTCAAGTCTGAACCTCCCCTGATGCAGCTTAAGACTTTGTCCTCTTGTCCTGTCACTTGCCTAGGAGAAGAGGCAATGCCCACCTGACTGCATCCTCCTTTCAGGGAGTTGTAGAGAGTGATAAGGTCTCCCCTGAGCCTCCTTTTCTCCAGAATAAACACCCCCAGCTCCCTCATCTGCTCCTCATAAGACTTGTGCTCCAGACCCTTCCCCAGCTCCATTGCCCTTCTCTGGACTCACTCCAGAACTCAAGAGTTACCTGGCTACCATTCTCTTGAGACAGAGGTTTAGTCAAGGATGGATCAGCGAATGAGACTACTCTTTGCAAAAGAGACTAAAATAAAATAAAATAAAATAAAAATCAGATTGACCAATGTCTGAATTTCCAGGGTTAAAAAAAAAAAAAGTTGAAGAGATTCTGAGGTCATTGTGGCAGACCTGAAATGCAGGGAAACCTGTGGCTGTTAGCCCAAGGGAATCCTCAGCTCAGTGGCTTGGAAGCTACAGACACCCCTAAGAAAAGAATGTGATATCCAGGTACGGCTTTTGGTTTGTAACCTTCTACCCCTTCTCTCCCTGCTGTTGCTTTCCTCTAATAACAACGTTTTCATTTAGGAATGTTACTTTCTTTCAGCACATTCTCATGGTGGCTGTGGACTCCCAGAGTGGCCAGTCCCAAGGCCTTAGGCGTGTTTGGTAATCTTAAGTGTACTAATGTCCTGGTGAACTCAACCGTTGGCCTAATTTGAGGAAGATGTTCTTTTAAAGATGTAATGTTTTCAAGAAATCCTGGATATCACCCTTACTTTGAAGAGGGTAAATCACGGATCAGGGCTTGTCTTGGACCTCTGCTGCCTGCAGAGCACCCAACACTACTTCTGCCTCCTGGAATAGTTGCCTTCTCTTCACCTGCAGAAGTCATCTGGGAGTCTAGAGTGTTTCAGTCAGCTAAAATGTGCTCATATGGATATCAAGGCACCTCAGGCCCCATGGACTTAAGTGCTGTAAGACAGAGATTCAGGAAAAAATTGCAGTTTTGTATAGTTTTCAAATAGTGGTTATGTATCAGTGAAGGATGGTCAAGAGAACATCACTATGCTATTTGATCACAAATGTAGGCTCTTAAAAAATAATGCAAATATTTTCATCTATTTTTTAAAATATGAAAATGGGAAGGTGTAGCAAATAGAAGCTTAAAGACATAATCACGCCTAGATCTGAAGAGTTAATTTGTTGTCTGAAGGTAAAGTATGAGCAGCATAAATATTGGCAAAAACACTTATTAAACAGCTACATTTAATAAGTAAGATCTTTTGCAGCAATACAAGGTTTAGCAATACAAAGGATATTTGTTTTATAATACTAATTTTTATATTAGCAATATTTTCTAAATCTTTTTTGGGTGGATGAATTACAAGTGGCTAACAGAAAGAATATTGCAAAAGACATAGATAAATTATCCAAGCCCAAAATTAACAAAAACCAGTATTGAGGCTGTTCAAGAGAAAAAACAATTAAGTATTTCAAAAGCAATAGGGAAACTGTAGAACTGTCCCTTGTGCCAGAAGATGGCAGTAGCGAAACACGCTGGAGCTGATAAACCACAAACTGCTCAAACTTCTAGGCTTTAGGAAATAGGATTTATGGCAAAAAGCACAAAACTGAATGCTTTACTGGCTCTCCTCTTAAGCAGCATAATTAATGATGTGCGATTAAATTCAACCATACTCTAACTGTAAATTTATTTCAGCGCGCTTTAATGATTATCAGCAAGTGAATGAATACAGATTTCTGGTTCATGTTTTTTTGTTGGAAAAACGTCAGAAATTTCTATTGGAATTGCAGTGTTACTCGGCTTATATTTCATTTAGGAAAACTAAAAATCAAAATGAAATCAAAATGCAAATAAAAATGTAGAGCAATGAGTGTAAAACATTTACACACTTGCACCAGCTCTTCTAGGGAAACCATCTGACATGTAATACAGCACTGGGCTTTCTGTAAAGTGTCTGAGTTTCTTTATATTTGTGTACATTAAATCAACTCTAATTACTGTATTTACTAATGTTGCACATTCTTAGCTCATTTGAAAATCAGATTGTATGAACACCACCCATTTACAGCCAAGGTTCAAAATACATCATTTGAATTCAAGGTCTAGTGGATTTCCATAAGCCCACTTCAAGCAAAGAGTTATCATCTCATATTACAAAATCATATACATATGAGAATCTCAGGTTTAAGAATTGAAAAATTTTTGTGCAGTTTTGTGTTGTACTAATTTTACTTGGGCTGATACAACAAAGCAGCAGACTTCTTAGAAGTCCAGTATAACAAGCTTAGAAATTGAAAAAAGTGTGAAGTTAACTAAATAATTTGACATTAAATTTAAATACTTGTGAAAATAATGGTAGTCCTGATTCAAGCTGGAAGATGCCAGGAAAACTGAATCTAAGCCTTGACTTTTGATATTTTTTCAGGTTTGAAAGCCTTATTTAAAAGAAAACAGTTACCTTTTCATGAGGACAAGAAAAACAACTGATATTTTACACAAAAAGAGGAGACAAATTTTGATTTGTTTCTATATCCATGAGACTCTGTGTACAGACACTGCTGTGTATAGTCCGGTAGTCTTCATGGTACCAAGAGGTCTGCCCAAATACCAGGGTTGTTTCTGTTTTTTCCAGAAGAGATGCATGTTCATACTTGCTAGGGAAAATAGCTTCACAAACAGCAGAAATCCGAGGCCTTTTGTAGACTGGGAGCACACTTCACAGAGACAGCCTCATCCCAACTGTGTCCATGGGGATGCAGGTCCTCTTCGCTTGCCCTTCTCATCCCCTGCACACCTGCAGCAGTGCACACTCAGCGTAAGCTTGTGCTCTGCTACCAGGCGGGTTTTTTGAGTAAGGTTGTGTGGGAGACACCCAGTTTCATTACTCATAGTTACAAATGCTGAGATTAGAAGTTACAAATTCTAGGTGAAACTTTAAACCAGACTTCACTCCTTGACATCAGATGAGCACCAGACTTTTACTAGAAATCCTTGGGCCTTTAAAAGAAGTGAAATGCTGGGTGATTTCCCCTTCCCTCCCTGCTCCCTGCCCACCTCCTCCTTTTTCTCCATCCAATAAAGGAAGATTTGGCTTTCTGTTTCTTCATAACAAACATACTGATTATAATTTGTGTTTCATTCCCCCTGCATCTCTATTTTACCCCTAGTTCACTTGGCTAGAACGTTTTAGCATACATATAGCTGAGTCAACAATATTTGTCTCACATCTTAAAAAGTGGTGGGTGTGCATGCATTCAAATAAACTCTGCTCTTTCCTGGGCTCTTTTCATAGAGCTCATACACGTCATTTTGGGGGAAACATTATTAATCCATCATTAATTGATGTATCTAGGGTTAAGATACTTTTCCAAACTTCTACCTTAAACTGCCCCTGCTTCACAAGATCACAGGAGATTACTTGTATTCTATGATTCTATTTTCCAGTAAGATTTGCACTTAAAACTATCATTTGTTTTTCAATTAAAACCTTTTCTTTTGCATACTGGTCTCAGAAAAAGATGTGCTTTCTGCAGTTGTGACTCCCACTCTGGTCTCTACTCTCAGTCATGTGCCTGGGCTGCGAGATGTGTATCCAGAGCTCCTGCCTTCCATTTCCTGTTCATAGGTTATGATCAAACAGTAAGGCACCAACCATTTAAAAAGGAAAAGAAAATGTCAGCTATTTTATACACTGAGGAGGAGGGGTGATAAACGTTAAAAAAAAAATTAAAATCACATGTGAAAAATCATATTGATACATTTTTGCCAAACTTCTGGATCTTGGATACATCCTCAGTTGTAACTAAATTAAAACTAGCTTTTACTGTAACAGACCATCACCAGTTATAGTACTACATCAAACTTTTTTGCTCATATATGGTATTTTCCAGAATAGAAACTACTTTTTTGTTAACCTTCTTTTCATAATAAAAAATTATTATGGTTCCTTTTAATGTGTATTTCAGAATTCAAAGTCTGGGAATGTGGGTTTTGTCAGATATTTTTGTAATAATGGAATTCCCTTTTTCCTTATGGGTATCACTGATATTTTTTCCCTCAGAATAGTATTTTCTGTTTCTATAACAGCAGATCATGGATATACTTACATAATACCTATATAATTAGAAGTTAAATTTTATACTTTCTAAAATTTAAAATATAATTAGCACCAAAAAAAGAAATTAGACTTGTCAGAAACCCTTCCTAATACTCTTACTAGAAAAAGTACTGATTTGCACATTACTGAGATTGAACTGGTCCTCCATCTTCTCTGCAGGCCAAGTCCTCCATGCCCTGGCAAGGCTTGGCACATGGAGGAATTTTCTACATACTGCAATTAGAAGCAAGAAAAGCATTTTCTAGTAATTTCCTTGGTCCATAATCTTTGATTTTCCAGATTCAATTCCTTATTCCAAGCAATCTCCATTATACTCTATAGCACTGGAAATTACCTCCAAATACCAAGGGACAAAATATTGTTGCGTTAGCCTCTCCTGCTAATGCTCCATCTGACAATTTTGGGGGCAAATTGCGGACAACACAGGGAAGTCTAGGATTCTGTTTTCTTTGATTGTATTTTTCATTGCCGTAACAACTTAATTTCACACATTTCCAGTGAAGCTTATTTTATTTGAAAAGTCTCTTCTTGTTTTCTCTTTTTAGCTATGACTCAAGTGTTCTGGTGACATGCTCATTAACATCCCTTTTTAGTGATATTTCATGGACACAATCCAAAAACATTGCTTCAAATAAAGGAACACATGAAATCTGATGAAAAGAGGTACATCATAACTGTTAATTTTGTCAAACCTCTTGTGGCAAGTTATATAAAAGCTTTTTTCTTCGTGTCCTTTTAACTTGGATTGGAATATTACTAAAAATAGTACTAAACTGGTAAATTATTTCAAGGTTTTATAACTACGGAGGTAGAGGACAGAAAACTCCATAGAAGATGGGTTCCTGAGGGTCTCTATTGTTAGGTGCTGATCACAGGAAAAAGATATTCCAAGGGGCACACAAAGTTTAATTTATTCACAGTTTACCTGGAAGATTGGGATGGGATGACTTGGCAATAGCAAGGATCAGAAAAACCAACTCATCACTGTCTTTGAAACATCTGCTCCATATGGAAGGACCACTACATGTCTTTTCTGTCTTTTCTTTTCTATACTAAGTGACCTTAACATTTTAATCTGTCTCAAGGAACATGCGTCCAGACACTGGTTCTTCCCTTCTGAACTCTCCAGTTTGTCTGTGATTTTCTCAAAACAATAATGCTTAAAACAAGCATAGCATTCCTGCAGAGCAGAGAGGGCTATTGCTCAGACCTGACAGAGCGCTTCGGCTACTATAATGACTGTACAGATCGCGTCACTCACTTGCCTTCAGATTGTGGCTCGTTAGGATGAGCAGCTCCATTCTCTACTGTATTCTGCTTTTCTGTACACTTTCCTTAAGGGAAAAGCACTGGACAGTAGCAAATTTTTTCTCTGACTTCAAGCAACCTCTCCAGTTTGTTTGCCACAGACTTTCAACATGTACTCTTTTCTCCCTGATAATGAGCTCATGACTTTTTGGACAAGAACCAAACACAGGATAGAATCAGCTTGAAATAGCCTTCTAGTTTAACACAGTTTCATTTAATCATGCAAGTATTCAGTAATTAATGCAGCCTATATTATTACAGAGCTTTTTGTTTCAATAAAGTGATTTTTATCACAACTAGCTACATTTCTCACTGTTCTCATGTCTCCCTGACATCTCCCTATTAGTTTGTCATGAGTCTAGCTCTGTCTTCTTGTGTTTCTCCCTTAGGTGGAAAGCACCGCATAATTCATCGTACACAGCCTGTGCTGCCAGGCTGGGTACAGAAAGTTTTCCTTGCACAAATAGGGTCAAGCACCCCTTTAAAAAATGGCACTGTTCAATGTTGACACCAAGGGTTAACCACAAGAGATGGAAAGATGATAAAAAATATGTATTTTCTACATATATTTTATTGGCTAGATCACCTGAGCCCAATATGCCTTCTTGGGTGCAGCTGCCTTAGGATAAGAAATTTGTTATTGCAGCTCACCTGAACTGATCTCCACCAGAGATTATCACCCCCTCCAGTCTCAGCATTTCTTCACATGGAGCCGCTCCCTAGCCCGGTTCTAGTGACCTAGTTTAGCAGAAACACCTTTTACACTCAAATCATGCTGACAGAATGAGGGTAAGTAGCAATTACACACACGGTTGTCCTGACATATCTGGAAGAGCAGTAAAGTCTGGCAGCAGAACCAGGCCAGACAGCCAGCTAGGAGCTGGAGACACAGCCCCAAACCCCCTTCTTTCACATCAGCTGCTGCCAGAATGGGTGTGGCCTGAAGCCATTTTTTTGCCTTTTTTTTCACTTGTGGCAGTCCAATTGATTTTGGCAGCTACAAATTACACTGGGGTCTTGCTCTTCTCTGTCCTATGTTGGACCAGCACCCAATTGCCTTTGAGAGAATTAAGTTGGCCAACTCATCTGCCTAAAAAGATCTGTCTGGTGCTGAAAGAAAAACAGTTTAACAATTGATGTTGAAGACAAAAATAATTAAAACCTGGTATTTTCTATACTTGGGGTTTTTTTTTTGTGACAATTGTTGGGAAAATATAAGAGGAAAAAAGAAGTGTAAAACTGCTTAATTCTTAAGAAAGATGTCTACTTCCTGCTAACATTTCCACCACTGCGTGTTTGCTCTTTCTGTTTGCTTTGACAGCAAAAGATATGAAGAAGTTTTTTTTTACAAATATAAGGAATGCTTCTGTCCTTTTGACCTTAGTCTACAAGTGCACACACACAAGAATTAGTTAAATGCTTTCAAGCAGACTTTTGTGTGTGTGTATGTCTGATAAAAGCACTTATGCTGTCAGCAAATCAAAAAACATAACTAATGGAAAGAACAAGCAGGCTCTTAAGAAATACATTATAAACTGCACATAAAGAAGATATCACTTTCTAAAAGTCTCTATTGTCAGTGTGCAAATAGAAACCACACTTCTAAAATGCCTTTCTGTCTTTGCACAGACCATAAGGACACCTCCATTTCCTCTCCCTCTGCTTCTGGCAGCTTGGAGGAGTGATAACTGCTGAGTTCCTGCCTTTTAGCAGGAACTAGAACCTGTAAAGCTCTGTCCACTTTGTTGACCCCTTATCCATTTTGTTTTCATAAAGTGACATTAACAGATGCATGAAATGGCCGGTTCCCCATTAAAGTGTAAGATCTCCTTTTTTGACTTGCTTTGCTGTATAACTCGTTATTGACTACCGGCATTCGACTCATTGCTCTGTGCTTTGTCTTCCTCCATCCACTCATCTGTTTCTGGAGCTTCTGCCCTCACTCAGTAATCTCTTTTGTTCCCAGTCTAGTGACGTGATGA
Organism: Atrichornis clamosus; assembly: GCA_013400975.1. Taxonomy (NCBI): domain Eukaryota; kingdom Metazoa; phylum Chordata; class Aves; order Passeriformes; family Menuridae; genus Atrichornis; species Atrichornis clamosus. The sequence continues at coordinate 7,822 of WBMZ01006643.1, forward strand.
CAGATGACAACTGTGTAATCCACCAAGTCCACACTGTCATTTTTTAAACAGCATTTAGTGATTTAATAAACTGGAAATCACAGAACTCCTGAAGAACATATTTTTATTTAATTAAATATTTAAAGTATTTTTTAAATCAGCTAATTGGAATAAGATCTGTCACTAGCATTAAAATAATATTTCCATGCATTCCCTGTAATTTAATCAATAACTAACAGGCAAGAGAAAAGACATACAGAGATCTCAGTACTAATTTCAGCTAAGGAGTTCCTGCCTCACATCTCTGGCATCTTGTTGCTGTTGTTTCAGATCTCTTGTTCTGCTGTACCAACACAACCACAAACCATATAAATGAACTGATTTGGTTTAAAAAATAATCACATTTTCCCTCAGAATATTCTTAAAGATCAATCAGTTCCTGGGATGATGTTACTATGTAAACTGACACTGCCTGTAGAGCTGAATATCCAGACAAAGCATAGGTGTCTGGTTTCTTTATGTTGTGAGACTTCTGTGCCACTTGTATGTGAATACATGTGAAAGTAGACTTTGGAGTAGTTCTTGTCCCGAGATTACACATAACAGCTCCACCTCTTTGGTTGTCAGTGGTCTTGGGTGTCTGAGTCCAGATCTGTTTTTGAGAGACACCATGACAGTATTTCTACCATTTTTTTTACATGCGATTTGGCTGCCTATTCTGGAGTTAATAAATCTCAAGAAGAAATGATCTTTGCTCTCCAAAGCCTTTCAAATCTTCTGGACAGAATTGCCATGATGTTGGTAAGGCACAGCAGATGTTTGTATTTCACCTCTTGCTATTTATCTCATACTATGATATGGTTGTTTGATGGAGCCAGATGCACATGAGGAACAAGGTGGCCACTGCCCTATGCACTCCAGTGACCATACAATGCTGACCTGTCTAAGACATGGAAATGAAAACAAAAGTGAAAATCACAGCAACAACTTGGATCCAAACCAAGATGATTTATCCTCCTAATTTAGTTTAGTTAGCATAAGAGACTGTTCAAGAGCCAGGTATTATCTATATCCGGATATTGTCTATAAATACAGCAATTGGTTGCCTAAACTAAGTGAATATTTTCTAACATAATCTAGGCAGAAAAGGAAAGTGAGTTTTGCAGACAGGCAATATGACTCAAGGTAATATATAACACTGTTACACTGTTAAAAAAAATGCAATAGTTGCATTCTCAATATTACCGTCATGACTAAGAGTACTTGCAAAATCACAGGAAATGTAGGGATACTTGTTTAAATTGAAAACAATTGCAAAACCATCTTTCTTAGAAATAAAAGTTATCTGGGACATTGTGATGTCAACTTCTGATCAGTATGTTCTTCCATAGGCTTCAGTGGAATCACAAGTGTTCCATAAAACACTAATGACTAATACAACTAATATTTGCTGTGTATAAAGCTGCATTTTGCCCATGTAGCATGTTGTCAGGAGTGGCAGGCAGCAGACAAGATGTATTATTCCTCCTTAAACATTCATGACAAGAAGTTTAACCTTGATTATTTGTGGAAGAGAAAAGAGTGGGGACCAGTCCTTTTCAACCTAGCATCTCATTTGAAAAATAAAAATGACATCCACTTGCCTGCCTTTACCATACTTTGTGCTGTGAAGTGGAAGCTGTTAAGATAGCAAGAGTAGAAAAGTTTTGTGACTGAACATATAGATATATGTATATATGTGTGTATGTACATAAACCTGTCTTTTGTGTGCAGTTTTGTGATCTTGTGGTTCTTATATATGTGTCTCCACAGAAGTTGGTGTCACTTAAAAGGAAAATAAGTATGTCCCCTTTCAATTTATTTTTTATTATCAGATTGGCTCATCTTGGGTTTTCAAGCCGCAGTATTTTCACCTGAAAACCGTGTTAATTTTTCACATAACCTAAATATATGAAGGTAAGGTCACAAAACACAAGAAGAGACACAAGATGCATTATGATGTATTTAGAAATCCTTTAGGTATGTTACAGAAGAGTATAGATTCCTTAAAATAAAAAGATAGTAGATTTCTTGAAAAACAGGGAAAGAATTTGCAAGTCTGAGTGGCAGGGTATGTTTGCAGTACAGATGATGTTAAAGTATTTCATCTTTTCAGCCTGTAGGTGGGACTGTGTTTTCAGCAAACCCATGTGTGAAAAAAATTCTGTATCTGCATCAGGCACCTCAGGCTGTTGCTAATGCTAGCTGGAGCAAGTCAAGTGATTCTTGACTTGTGTTTAAGTTATTTCTGGGGGGAAAATAGCCTCTGTCCAAAATTACTTTAGTCCTAACAGGCCAGCCTGAAATCTGTTCTCACTGCAGGCTGTGGGCATTCTGCCTGCTACACATCCACAACTGCAGGATTTGTTCCCATTAAAAAGCATTTATGTAGCTGAAAAAAATTATGTCTGTGGAGAAATGTTGAATTTATAACTATGGAAAGTACTGTAAGTGAACTGATGATAGTGGATTAAGTGACATTTTGAATTGGGATTAACAAGTAAATTCTCATGCATAACTTCCTGGCTCAGAAAAATAAATCAATCACAGGCTGGGATTCTTCTTTATAAAAACACTATAAGGGGAACAACTGAAATGTTTGCGACACTTTGGTCCTGCAGAGACACTGACTCCCATAATGCTGAATGCAATTCCTCAGGTGAGCAAGGATCAAATGCTGTGGGCCAAATGTTTTTATGAAAGCACTGGAATTGGACTTTGACACTACTACTGCTACACAGTACTGGCTAGATGCCTTTCATTACTTGTTTTGCCTCATGCTGGCCCTGCTTCTCCCACTCTTACTCCTTCCCAGCAGTACTTCACCTCACAAGGAGCAGCTCGTGTGGAAGGATAGCAGCCCTGTGATTAATGGGCTTACTATCTCTTCTGTTTTATTTACACAGCTTACACTCAAACACAGCTAGGAGAGTATGGAGCTCACATGTAAAATGAAAAAGATATTCTTCTGGGGGAAGAAGGAAATCAAGAGAGATCTGACCAGATTTTGGTGCTGTAAACACATCTGTAGGGTCACCATAAAGCAATGACTACAAAGGTCAGCATTTCAAAATGGGTCTTAAGAAAATGTTTTTGCAAGTTTTGTGGTGAAGATGGCTGGCCTGTTGTATATTGTAACATTCTGCTTAATCTCCGCTATGTTATATGGAGTCATTTACAACAAAAAATGCCTGACATAACTTACAGTACAGGAACACACAAAACCAGCTTCACCAGGGTAGATGTTTATGTAATCTTCAAGAACACTCTGAAGTTTGATTCAGTAATCAAATAAAACTACGAGAGGCACATTTCTCAGAGACACTACCCATCTTTGAATTTCTGAGCTTCTTTATTTTACCGAGCCTTTTTAGATAAATGCTGATGATTATTTCTGTACATCGTGTTATCTGCTGTTTTCATTCCACTTCTCAGTTGTAATTGCACAAGCGCTTTGAGCTTTCTTTATTTAATTGAAGCATCTTAAAGGTGAGCAGATGGTCACCACAGGAGTGCAGGTTTCCCATTCATAGTCTGCACAGTGAAGGCAGCAACAAAAGTTTACACATACTGCCCTGACAACGACCTCTGTGCTGAAATAAACCCCTTCTGTAAAGCCAGAAGCAGTCCACTCACCTTTTGAACACAGCCCTGGCACTCTCTAGTAACCATAAACCATCAAACTGTGCAGCCCTGCACTGACTTTCAGGGTGTGTGCTGCTACAGGGCACAGAAGCTCCACAGAGAGTCATCCTTTAGGATACTGCTGTCAAAAAGCATCAGGTATTCCGAAGCCTCTTCCACAAAACATGTTGCACATTTCACAGTACTTTATTCCAGAAAAGATGTGTCCATTTTAAATTGACACTAACAAAATCTTAAGCATAGCAGCTTTATGGCCAGTGAGTAGAGCTGAACAGTGATGCTCTTATGACTAAGTGGTGTTGTCACAGTAATTCAAAAAGTTATTTTTTCTCCCGATAAAATAATCTCAGAACCAGACTTCTCTCCTTCATTGGAGTTAACCTTTGCTGCTCAAGGCATGAAATTATGTCTCTCAACACAGTGGGAAATGACAAAAAAAGGCATCTACACCTTCTTGCCTGGAGATCTCAGAAAGACCCCAGAGGGACACAGGTAGGGGTCACAGATCCAGTGTCGACCTTCCCGCACGGTTATGCTGTGCACGGGCACCTTTCCAGATAAGGAGATGGGAGCAGCACAGCCCTGCCTGTGCCCTGCCGCAGCGCCCTTCAGGCTACTGCCTGCATCCCCTAGTGCTGATGCTGCAACTTCTCCTTCCCCAAATTCCACAGCCCTGCCGACCACTGACCCCTGAGCTCTCAGGGTGGCTCAAAAGCCTGCCTTATGCAAAAAAGGGCAGCTTAAGCGGGCTGGAGCAACCCCCAAATATATTTAAGAAAAAATGAAAGTGCAATGGGATCCTTTACTCCCCGGCCCCGATTGCGAGGACTCTCTTGGGAGGAGAGAAGCAGCCAAGCAGGAAGGTACGTGAATTACACACACATCAGTGTTAGATGTACGCGATAAGGACACCCCCCGCCCGCCCGCGGAGGTGTGCGGGGCGGGGGGGCCGCAGGGAGGGGGCGGGCGGGAGGGAGCGCCCGGGCCGACTCCTCCCTGCGCACAAACCCGGCCGCGCCGCGCCGGGCGTGCGGAGAAGCTGCCGCCGCTCCCGCGCTACTTAAGCGGAGAGGGTGCAGCCCGAGAGCCCCGCGGGAAGATCCAGCGCGGGGGGGAACAAGTGATCATAGTAATAGTCGTCTATCTATAAGAGAACGAGAAAAGCAGAGCAGAGATGCTCCGTCCGTAACCCGCAGACGGGGAGGGGGGATAGGTTGTGAATCCGCCAAACACCTGAGAAATAAAGCACGACCGAACAATTTCGAGGCGGGCGGGGAAGGGGGGGCGAAAAGTTTGCCGGAGCTCGGGCGTCTCCGGGGGGGCGGGCGCGATGCCGCCCTGGCTGCTCAGCAGCCTCTGCTGCGTGCTGGCGGCGCGGGCGGCGCTGGGCGGCGGCCCCGCGGGCGCGGAGGAGGAGGAGGAGAAGC
>WBMZ01006643.1:13116-166581 GCA_013400975.1 Atrichornis clamosus
AACAAGTGATCATAGTAATAGTCGTCTATCTATAAGAGAACGAGAAAAGCAGAGCAGAGATGCTCCGTCCGTAACCCGCAGACGGGGAGGGGGGATAGGTTGTGAATCCGCCAAACACCTGAGAAATAAAGCACGACCGAACAATTTCGAGGCGGGCGGGGAAGGGGGGGCGAAAAGTTTGCCGGAGCTCGGGCGTCTCCGGGGGGGCGGGCGCGATGCCGCCCTGGCTGCTCAGCAGCCTCTGCTGCGTGCTGGCGGCGCGGGCGGCGCTGGGCGGCGGCCCCGCGGGCGCGGAGGAGGAGGAGGAGAAGCTGATCCGCGTGCTGGTGCTGCTGCCGCAGGACGACGCCTACCTCTTCTCGCTGGGGCGGGTGCGGCCGGCCATCGAGTACGCGGTGCGGAGCCTGCGGGAGAGCGGCGCGGGTTTGCCGCCCGGCTACGCTTTCCAGCTCACCTACGAGGACTCGGCGTGCGGCAACCGCGCCCTGTTCAGCCTGGTGGACATGGTGGCCCTGCAGCGCCGCCGCCCCGACCTGCTGCTGGGGCCGGTGTGCGAGTACGCGGCGGCGCCGGTGGCGCGGCTGGCGGCGCACTGGGACGTGCCGATGCTGTCGGCGGGCGCGCTGGCCGCGGGCTTCGGCGCCAAGAGCGGCGAGTACTCGCACCTCACCCGCGTCGCCCCCGCCTACGCCAAGATGGGCGAGATGCTGCTGGCCCTCTTCCGCCACCACCAGTGGAACCGGGCCACGCTGCTCTACAGCGACAGCAACCCCGAGCGCAGCTGCTACTTCGCCATGGAGGGCGTCCATATGGTCTTCCAGGAGGAGGCCTTCCACATGGCCGTGCACAGCTTCGACGAGACCAGCCGGCACCTCGACATCGACGACGTCGTCCGCGCCCTCCAGACGGACGAGAGAGGTGAGTGGTGGCGGAGCGCCCGGCTTGGCTCCTCCATGGCGTTCGGGGACGGCTAGGGCGGTGGGAGCCCCGGGGAGTGAAGGACCTGCCGGAGGGGGGAGTCACGGCTCGTCCCCGCCCGTGGGGAAACGCGCTGCGGTGCTGTGGCGGCATCCCCGGGCCAGGCATCCCCCGACGGATGGGAACTAGCAGCCCGGAGAGAAAGCTTTGCCCAGAGAGGTTCGTTAAAGTTTTGCCTCTCAACGGCGGAGAGGGCGACTTGCCCTCGGGGACCACCCCAAGAGGGTTTTGTGGCATAGTGAGAAATCAGCTTTCTGCTGGCGGTGTGGTTTACCCAAAATTGCCCACGTCTGCAGGGCGGCAAATCTGTTGCTTATTCTCTGACATTTCTGCAGTTACACTGTAAATTCAAGGACTAAGCAAAGACGTTTTCATCTCACCCTGCTGTGTCTTGCAGCGGGAGTCCTTTTCCCCACTTCTGCCATTGGGAGCCCCGTTGCGTACCTCATAAATAACAAATGCATTTAGGGGAAGTGTTCATTTGAGGCGATGTGTGGATGTGAAACACCTGAGTATGTGCCGTGATACTGTCGCCAACACTTAGCAAAACAGCGTGCAGATAAACCGCTTGTGAAACATCTTGGCCAGTCACCTCCGGGCTGGATGAACTGACTGCATCCATGGAGCAGTAAGGCAAAGTGCTTTGGAACGTGCGGTTTTGTAGTTAGATGTGGTTTAAAGCGAGATCTTGCCAAGCAATATGTGGGTATATGGGCTTATCAGAAAGACGTTTTCTGTTGGAGGGTTTTACCAGTCACAGGCTTCCCCAGTAAGTTATGCAAATGAAAAGATGCAAAAAGAAAAAGATGCAAAAAAGATGTATTCCAGCAGTGGACCACAGGATGAAGTCCGTAGATATTCTCCAAGAAAGCCATAGATTGTCAAAACCCTTTGTACAGTTTTGCATATCTTGTTGAAGAGTGTTAAAATAGCGTCAGAATTGGACAGATAAAAATCATGCTATGTGTGGCTGGCAGAACTGGTGTTAACGGTGCCGTAGGCTGTGGACAGAGCAGCCTTGCACTGCTGATGTTATGCTGCTGTGAAATCATCAGCATGTGCAGGAGTGTGTAGGGTAACTAAGGTCTAACAGTATATAGCTCCTTAATTCTCTATTCACTGAAGCAGGTGCTTAAAATAGAGCATTTTCCTTGGAAGTACCTTGTAATACAATGAATGGAGAGAAATGGATGTGTAACTGCTGGAGGAAACCACAGTGTGGGGAAGGATGCATGTGGAGTGTCTGTGTGTGTGGTTTTCCTGATGCTGAGAGCATAACAGCATGCTTACAGCAGGAAAAGACCAGTGTTCACCCCAACTCCACTCTTCTAACCATGCTGACAGTCAGGGAAGGGAGGTGTGCTTTCAACCTGGTCTGAACTGCATTGCTGAGCTGAGACGTTTGGTCCTGCACAATTCTGTAACTTGCAAATGACTGAACGGAAGGAGCCCTCTTCTTTGTCCCCTTTGTGCCCTGTGGGTCTCTTCTTCTATCTCACCTCTTCATGAGTCCTCTGACTCATGCCACTCAAGTGGGTCCCCCAGCTTCCACTTGTGCCTTTCTGACATTCAAGACAGACTGCAGGACTCAGCTGACACATTTCTTTGGGCCCGGGGGTGACACTGCTGCTCATGGCATCTTTCAGGTTACCACAGTATTTTCAGAGTTATTAATCATGTGGAGGGTGCATCAAATGAGGTCTGACAACCGGCTGAGGTCTTCATTTCTGCTGTGTACTCGTTGAAGGTCCCTCCAACGGGGCAGCAGGGCTTGTGGGCAACAGTGCACTGTCCAAAGCACTTCCTAGAAATGTTTTTGCTTGGTTGTTTTACAGCTTTTAGTGACTCCTGTGTTGCACCTGCTGTGACACTGCTCTGGGTTCTAAGCCTTCACCTTCTCTAGTTTGCAAAGATTGCTGCTCTTTGGGGACCCACCTGAGTGGTCAGGCTTCACTGAGCTGCCTTACTGAGAGTGGGCTTTCAAGTAGATGCAGGCTACCTGCTTCAAACTGCCCCAGAGCTGGGAAAGGAACTGACCCCCCCCAGCTATCCTGTGGGAACTGGGATAGCGCCCGGCCCCGTGGGTCCAGTTGCTGCTGGCTGGGGCCTTGCACTAAGATCTGGGAAGAAAAGGCACACGCAGCCATGCATCCCAGTATACCAGGGACTGTGTGTTCATCAGTCCCTGAAGCCATGTGAAAAGACTGAAATCTTGGAGCCACAACAAAATAGTGATGAAAAATATGATACTAAAAGTTAAGTGCTTGTTTTAAATTAATTTCTTTAGTAGTTCAAGCTCCCTTATAGGTTTAGTTAGCCACACTGCAGACTTTAGGCTCAGGTTTACTCTAAGGGTCACACACACAGGACTGTGCTTGATTGCATAAGCATGTAGTCCAAGGGATGTGTGTAACAAAGGGAACTCCTTTGACTGGAATTAAACTCTAAAGTATTTGCAGAATGAGTCAATAATCCTAGTCAATAAATTCAGCATATTAGTATTAAAATGACTGTGGTCTGTGTGTATTATGGTGGAGGGAGAACATTTTATATGGGTTTGCACGTACACATTTGTACGTACACAATAGTAAGGTACAGATGCAGATTAAGTACATAGTTTACATTTTTGGAAGATTCAGAGAGACATATCCATAGCTTGTTTGCTTCAAAATCTTGAAATACGTAATCTTTGCTCTCCTGCTGGGTTAAAAACCCCATCCAAATAGTTAATATTACTTCTCTTACATTCCTTTAGAGGCTTACAAAATACGTTTTAATGTATATTAAAGTAGTTCACCACACACACACTTTCTTGTATTCCTTTTGCTCCAAGTCTTTTACTGGTGTTGTGGGAATCTCTTTGATTCCATCTACAGATTACGGTTTTATGATAGATGTGAATTACAAAGACAAAGTCAAGGAAGAATTGGGAGGAAGCAAGGAAATGTTTCAAAAGGAAATCTCTCACCTATACTGAAATTAAGAACAGTGAGACAGATTCATTCCTGATGTGCATCTGGAAAAGATTTGGTCCAAGTTTTATTGTAATAAAATTTTTTTCTTTTTCTTTTCCTTCATGCTAATATACTTCACAATGATAATGAAATATATCTTGCTCTGTTACTCTGGAAATTATTATATTACTCTGCCATGATCAGTAGGACAGAGCCATGCATGGTATAACTCTCCTGAAGTGTGGGGATGTACTGAACATGACTCACCCCAGCAGCACATCTGGAGGTTTATGCCTGTGATGGCATCCAACCAGAAGGCAATGGGAGAAGATTCATTGTGTGCAAAAAGATTTGGCCTGTTTGGCGTTTTCATTTCTTATAATAGAAAACACTTCCACCCAGAAGAGCTGAATGTGGTTTTGATTCATTTTTATTGTTGGGTTGAAAATATTCGCATACGCTATTGTAGCTTTTGAGTCCTGCCATGCGTGACGGCGTTCCTGGAAACGTGCGTGCAGTTGATTTTGAATCATTGTCCTAACAGGGTCTCTTACGACTCTGCTATAGCATACAGTCTCGAAGCACACACTGATAGAATACTTTGGTGCTCCCTCTGATGTCAGTAGTTTCATATCTGCAGTCTTGTGCACCTATATATAAGCTTATAGTATATATAACGTGCTCTGTGTGGGAGCTGTCTCCCCATTGTTGACCTCACCTGAGTTTCTACTTTCCCTCTGTAGAAGGAAGGAATAATAAGGGGAGTAGTCCCTCTGCCCAGCACATCTGGAAAGAGATCTGTCAACCATAGTCATTGCAGTGTGGATCATGGTGCCCACACAGAGCACACCTGTGGGCTTGTAGGTCTCATTACAGCTGCAGAGCCTCTGCTTAGCTCTCGGAACATGACAAATGAGGCTCTGTGGTATTTAATTTTGTGCCCACCTTTAACCTTCATGCTCATAAAATGGTACTTGGCTTTTCCATTTATTAATATTAAGCATCCCATCAAAGGTTGTTGCCTACGCTTATTGTATGGTCTGTGGAGAGAAAGGCATGTTCTGGAAAGATTCATACCACTGTCCCTGCTGCACAGGTGCTACTCTCCTTTAAGTGTAGAGACGCCACAAATTCTAGACCAGATACCTAAATACTGGATAGCTGAGGTGTAGGTGAGTTCAATGGAATGGAAATTGAAATGGGAATGCCATGATATCACCTTAATTCTCCATCTTCAGATTGTCTTATGTCCACTTAGAAGTAGCAGCAGAGGCTTGTGGTTGCAGTCTACTCCACAAATATATGCATCTAAAGAAATCTGAAGCCATAACTTAGCACATGTTGCAGGGTTTAAAAACCGGGGGTAAAGGTCACACAGAGGCTCTACTTAATTATCTTCAAAGTAGAGGAGACAAGGGAGGAGGAAGCCTCTCTGTATCCACTACCTGTCCTGTCAGCTCTTTGGGAAATCAGCTTTGACATCTGTGTTGTCATGTTTGTTGCAAAACTGGGAGGACAACTGGGGTCACTGTCTCTGGCAGCATTCATGCTTAACAGACTGTTCTCTGAAGTTCTTGAGCTGCTTCTTATCTATGTTTCTCATTTTCTTCCACCAGTTGTAATCATGTGTGCCAGCGGTGACACTATCAGGAACATCATGTTGGCTGCTCATCGGCAAGGAATGACCAACGGGGACTATGCTTTCTTCAATATTGAACTCTTTAACAGCTCATCATATGGTAATGTTTTTCTTGTCCAAGCGTGTTGCAAAGTCTTTTGTAAGCTTGGTAGTATTTTTAGATTTGTTAGCCTCGAAATACACAGCACTGAGTCCCAGAAAACACCATTGTCTCTCCCGGTTGTTGCAGTTATCTTCCACTTGGGCTATGCTGTTGCAGGAAATAAAACAGACCTTGTGGCTGTAATTGCTTGGGTGGGTCACAAGATGCCAAATATACTACAGGGATTATTATTTAGTTACTCTTTGGGGAAGTAGCACCAGACAGAGAAACTGGTTATGGTGTGGGTACCCCATTCTGCGGTGTGTGTGCTCCGGTGTAGGTGGCTTGCACCATCCACACCCTTGTGACTGCAAATCTCAGGGCAGGGGTGTTCCTGGCTGCCTGGTGACCTGTGGTCTGATGGATGGCTGGAAGGAGTAATTAGCAACAGTCAGCACCGTGGGCAGCTGCAAGGCTTGGGTCTGCAGAAATCATCTCTGTGCTGGAGCATCCACACCTCTAATTTATTTTAATTTTGATCACAAACTATCTCTTCAAAAATACTCAGTGATGCTGTGTTGAAGGGAAAGCACTGGATGGCACACAAGCAGTCCAAATTTACTAGAGGGAATAAAAGTGGCTGTTTCAATCCCTAAGTGAAAATGGTCATATTTGTGAAACTAAAATGTGACTTCAGAGTTTAAATACATTTTCTTTTTGAAATCTACCTATATGCCATAGTATCAAATGTAACTGCATGTTACATCAGTGCATAGCAGGGACTGTACTTACTCTCAGCTGCTGCAGCTTTTTCACTTAAATTCAAAGTATTACTGGAGCACTGTGTTTACCGAGTTCAAACATTGACTGAAGCTGGTTGAAGCAAGTTTTGTTGAAGTGTAACATGGCTTTTGAAAGAAGCGCAGCGTCTTTTGCAGGTGTTGAGAAAAAAATTTCCCTTATACAGGCTGCTTGAACTAATCCACTTCAATAACAAATTCATTTCAAATTAAAAACCAAGTGGAAGTTGAGAAAAAAGGAAAACTTTGGGGCTTTTTCTTTCTTTAAGCTGCAAAGGCTGACCAACAGAAACAACTGAATTCAAAAAAAGATAATGTTGGGGGGCTTTTTGGATTAATCAGTTAATCATAAGTTCTTTTGCATAGACTTTGTTACCCATCTAACACCTCTGAGATTATTTCACAGTAGACACTGCTGTTTGACACGCTGTAAAATGAAGGTATGTATCTCTATAAATTCAGGCATCTAGATATGTACAGAAGTACAGTTACTGCTACGTATGTTGTCTAGGTTAGCTAAAGGGCGCCGAGTTTTCCAGGTAATAAGGAAATCACTCAAGTATCTAAAGTTGTAGTACAAGATCAAAACCAATGTGGGAGCCTCAGCACCACCCTCCCTTGCATCACGGGTAGTCCAGTCTGCTTGTAGCCTTCTGAGGGATTAATGAAAACTTACTTCTGATGTAGTGTAATTAGAATGTGGCATTTCCTGACATTTCTTTTAAATCAATTTTTCTGCTTGTGGATGTGTTTTCCATATAGAGTGAAATGTCTGTGCATCAGAAGTTGACTTCTGTGCAGATGGTCTTTGCATGCGGAAAGCAAACATAAGAGAAGCTTAGGGAAATTCCCCCCAAAATCCTTGTTCCCAGTGCCTGGACATACTAGATTTTGTACTTTATAAAACCTGAGAGTGGCTGTGATTGGGCAATTGGCACTGCCTTTGGGCTCAGATGACTTTTATTGCAGTTTGTGTTTGCCCTCTGTTCTGAATATTTCTAATTTTTCAAAGGAACAGGCATATTAAGTGCCAAGATTGCAATAATTGTACACAAGTACTGTAACAAGATGACCTCCCACAAAATAACCCATGAAGGAATTTAAATATGTAAATTATTCTAGGAACGCTGTTATGCAAGTGTACCTTCCCCACTCCCAGTGTCAGAATTTTTAAGAAGAAATGTGTCCAGGACAGAAACTTACACTCTACCAGCACTATCTTTTTTTTTTTTTTTTTTGCATATCTATAATCTCATGCTTTTTAGCTATTTCCACTTGTAAATGCAAAGCAATAGCAAAGCCCTCCGTGCTGTGGAGTCCGCTGTACTTCTTGAATTCTGCAGCCCTAAAATGCAGGTGCCCAGCTGGGGCAGAAGCTTTTCAGCTTTGAGGCTCCTGCAGGGCTTGTGCTCTCTCTCGGGGTGGGTAGCAAGTCCTAGCATACAATTGCCAGATGTGCGTTTCTTTCTCTTCGAAAGCAGTAAGGAGGACAGGTGCAGGCAGGAAGGGAAGAGTGGCAAAACCAGACTGTGGGATGTTAGTTGCTCTCCAGTGTTTCTGTTGGATCTGGTGAACGGGGTTCTGTGTAAGTCGTTTCGACCAGCTGAACTTTGTATTGGGAAATAAATCTCTAAGCCAAGACATATGTATCTGGAACTTCTTCCTGAAAAAATGAAATCACTTAGGAAAAAAAAAATGGAAATAGCAAAGTTCATGGTATGTCTATAGATTGCAGTCCTAGGTGGTTCTGGGCTGGGGTAAATAAGGCTTTCCTGGTGTGGAAAAGAGAGGTGGAAGGGCTTAGGTGCTTTTCTGTCTCCTGCCCTGTCCTGGGAATCAAAGGAGCTGCCCCTGGAACCAAAAGCTGCAGGAGAAAAGAATTATCCCTCAGAGAAGTGCAAGTCCTTTACTGCTTCCCTTGTTCCCTCTGAGGAAGCAGAGGAATTCTCCAGTTGAGTCCCAGGAGCAGTGCCAGGGTGCTGGGAGAGCAAAGTGCTGGCTCTGTTCACCTGCTTCAGGGAGCAGAGGTGATGGTGAATTTGCTCTTGCAAATTGTGTGATGCAGCTGGTAGCACTGTGCAAGGAGTACCATGGGTTTGATGCCTGGACTTCACCTCCCTTAACATCTCCACTTCCAAACCACTTGCTTCTCCTGGTCCAAATGACGCTGTGGTTCTCAACCCAAGCAAAATAGCCACATCCTCTCTCATTTCAGGTTCCTGTGTGCCTCCATGTCACCCGTGGGAATTCAGCATTACTTTTTTTGTCTTGCTCATTTAGCCAGAATGGTGTTTATTGCTGTTGTTCAAAAAATAAAATGACTGTCTCCCTTTTAACTATTTGTTAGCATTTAAAGGCATAGTGCTTAGGGCTACCACTGGTCCCTCTAGCCTTTTTTAGTTATCATTTATGTAGAATAGCACAAAACCTGCTCCAGAATAATGTGAACCTTTCCACAGACCTCCTGAAGCCTTGGATCAGGATCTCAGGGCCTGCTAAGGCCAGGATCTGTTTGTCAGAAGGACTTCCGTGCTAATAAACCAAGCAACTATCCTGCTTTTTAAAAATGTGGTTTCTTTACTGGTGGTCTGATGTAAATTGTTCCCTTGCTGTGACACGAAACACGTGTAAATACAGCGTAGGCGCAGGATTCCATTTTATTTCTATGTGTTCCTTTCCCATTAAAAGCAGGGCTGGTCTGGCAGACATGGCACGCATGGTTTTCTCCCTGACTGCAGTGGGAGAGCTGCACCATCTGCCTCCCATTCAGGGTGATGATCGTGCTGTTGGCTTTACTGGTGCCTTTCTGACTGTCCAAGAGTGTTGCTGGTGGAGTGATGTGTAACAAAAACTCTGTTTGAATCCTCCCTCACTTCTAACTTAACTATCTGCATTTGATATCTGGCATAAGTGTTTTGCTCTGAGATGCCTTCTTACACTCAGGACTTATCCCACCCTTTAAAAATTTGGTTTGCACATTTACTTCCTACCAGCTATTTCTCACTACTTGGTTTCCTACACATCTTGAAGAAGGGTCAGTTCTTCTTTGTGCTTTACCATCTTTCCAAAGTGCAGGAAAGAAGAATTCTGGGTGGAAAAAGGAAGGCAATCCTGTAGTGGTACCTAGTTTGGAAATATGCTTGTTTTCCCCTTTAGGAAATGGCTCTTGGAGAAGGGGAGACAAACATGACCTTGAAGCCAAGAAAGCATACTCCTACCTGCAAACCATCACTCTGCTGAGGACTGTGAAGCCTGAGTTTGAAAAGTTTTCCCTGGAAGTGAAAAGTTCTGTTCAGAAGCAAGGTCTTCATGAGGATGACTACGTAAGTACTTGATGAGAGGCTTCAGATCATAAGCATCTTTAAAAACATGCTCATAATTAAAGCAGAAGTGGAGTGAGACCTTATCAGGACAGAATGACCAGGGTTCAGTTGCAAAATCCTGCTGTTGCGTATATAATTTTGTTGTTGTTTTGTTCGTTTGGTTTTTGTGGACAATGCAAATAGGAAGAACAGACTTAGTCTAGGTGCACGAGATCTGTGCACCACCATCTATAACCAGTTGTCCTGTGCTGGTCCCCGAGCTTATCAGCAGAAAGGTTGGGGAAAGGCAGGTTGTCAGGTCTCTCTTACTCTACCACCAATCACCTTTTTTTTTTAACAGGCAAAGAAATACAGTCTTCTTTTTTGTTTTCTCTCAGTAATTATTAGTTTTTTTTAGAATCCCATCTCAGAAAGTTACACTATCTGTATTGCATCTAATGAAGTTGTTCCTGATGTGAATGAGAAAGGTGGTCTTATTTCCCAACAAAGCATATTTAAGTAGTTGCTGGTTTTCATTTTGAACTGTCTAAAATACTAGTACAGTCCTTGCAAGTTGCCTTAAGCCTTGGGGAATGCCACTGTCTTCCAGAGGTGGACGTGAGAAAGTATGTCTTTTTTTAACCTCTCAAAATGTGGGAGGAAAATGCCTTTGAAAATTGCTTTTGAGCTACTGCTAAGCTAGTTCATTAGGCATTTTCATAGAGAAGTTGTCTGTGAAAGCAAGAACGTGTAACATATGCCTGTAGGGATTTCTGCATGCTGACACAAGTACTTACCAGATAGTCAGCCTTCTCCTTGTGCAGAGTCAACTTTCCAAATACACTTATAAAGAGAAGAGGCTTGAAGAGAGTTTGGTCAGTCCTTAGCTGTAGGACATGAGAGCTAGGCATTAATGCCTGAAACTCAAAAAAGCAACCCAAACCCTTCATTTCCCAGCTCCCACTTATGCACCTACCTCATCTCTTTACTTTAAGCATTGTCTCCATCACAGGTGGAGGCATCATCTTTATTTCATCAGCTTGTGCTTGAATGTTGTGTTAAAGAATGAATAACCCTTCCTACAGTTTATTGTATAACTCTGGCTACCTTTAGAAAACTTGTGCTTCTTAGAACTTGAATGCACTGTATTTAAATATTTTACTTAAAATGTTAAATTTGAATCACTACAAGAGTTTATATTTTTCCTGTGATACTTTCAAAATCTAGTCATAGTGTTTTGGGTTAGCGGAGAGATCCCAGCTACTGAATTGAAAGTGCTGCTCTCTGAAGAACCTGCTAAATGTTCTGAAGAAAGGATGGGGCTGTAATTTGTGCTGTTCCTCCCTTTTCTCTTTACATGTCCTTTTGTAGGTGTCACTTAGCAAGCTATCTTCTTTGAAAAATCTGCTATGTGCCTTTGGTTGTGGTTGGTGAGATGTGTGGTTTTAAATATCAAACATTCATTCAACTGCAGTTTTGTGGGGTTTTTTAGACGTCTTCCCAGGTGAGAAGAGCCTTATACTGCTGCGAGCTCAGGATGCTGTCTGTGGGCAGTTTGGAGGCAGGCAAGAGGGTGCCTTTCTGTTCTTTAGGATGGGCACCCACTGCGAACCCTGTGCAGTGTTGATTGGGGCTGGATAGGTACAAGCCCTGTTATGGTCAGGCAGAATTGGATCTATGGGAGAGTACGTTCCCCTGGGTCGGCGCGGGGGTGATTATGCAGGCTGATGTGTTTGTTGGGGACACTACTTCACAGCTGCACACCCAGAAGGCCTCTTTCCTCAGTCCTCACTCCATGGCCACTGTGTGTGCTGGCAGTGCTCGTGGCTGTCCCAGGGCAGCTCTGGGGGGCTGGATCCCTACCAGCTCATCCTTGACCTTCTTCTGCCTGGCTATGAGGGCTGCCTCTCCCTGTGTCCCATTTCCACCTGTTGTCTGGAGTATTTTGCCTTGTTCCAAGCACTCCTTGGAACACAAAAGCCATGAGCCTTTGCTGGGGCCAGGCAGAGACATGGGGCCCTCCTGCTGCTGCCTCTCCTGCTCCTCTTCCTCTTCTTCCTTTCCCACCTGGCTTTCTTCACTCTTCCAAATCTGTTCTTTCTGGCACATAGAGAGGATCTTGGAATCTACGTACATCTACCACAGCTCCTGCCATCTGAAACATCAATCCTTGGCTCACAGGCAACCTCATGGTGTAGGCCACAGGGATCTGGAGCTCTCTGTGGAGGAGGTGCAGGTTATGGCTGTGGGGGAAGGAGGTTTGGTTTCAAATGCAGAGTATCCTTGTGTTAGACAGATGGTTAACTTACATCCAACAATGGTAAAGTAAAATGTCTTTAGGAGAGTTAGTCTCAGGTTGAGTATAACAAAAAAGCATTAGCTGTTTTTATTAACAGTGTGTGAATTTGAACTTCCTGGTTTGATTTTCTTAATTTATGATTAATTATACATTTCCCCATTTTGGAGAGTGGGAAAGAGACGCATCATATTCATTTAACTGAGTGTCCAGCTGCCCTGTTCAGAGGAGAAACATTTTGGGGTAGCCTTCAGGATTAAGAAAAAAATCCATTCTAAGAACTAATGGGGAAAAATAAAAAGCCAGACTAAAGGCCAGTTCCTTCCCTTCTGAAAAATTTGTGGGTAGTGGGCACCCATTAAGAGTGCTTTTTTTGGCAACATGGGAAGAAAGTGGCCTGGGTGTACATTTAGCAGGCTGTGTCCTCCAAGAGAAGATTGGGAGGGAAAAGTCCTTGAGCTGAGTGAGTGGGAAGTGACAGAGATGGATTTTGCTCTGCTGGATTCTGCTCCTGAAAACAAAAAACTATGTGGAAAGATAATCAATAGTACAGTCCATCTCAAGTCCTATCCACGGGTGTTGAAATATAGTCCTCATTCTTTTCTGCAAGCTGTGTCCCAAGAGAACGAACTTAGGGAGGTTTGGATTTGAAGCATTCAGTGTGTCTGCTTTTCTGTGTGGATTTTTACAATGTCATGGGAAAATAGGGCCCCAAGCCCATGGTCTAAATTATCTCACAGTGACCCTAACTCAAACAAAAGTCATTAGTGCTGCCATTTTGTCCTGGCCTCTGGCCAGCAGTAATCCTAAAGGCATTATCTACCAAAAAAGAATATAATAAAAATGGAAAATAAGCAGATGACAGAAGGAAAGATAAGGGAGATGGAAAGGGCAAAGTCCTAAAGCAGCAGCTGTCCCATTGCCAGATGCAGAACACATACAGCCCTTGGAGGAGGAACAGGTCAAAGAGTGTTGGCCGTCTTCATCTCCAGCTGTGAAATCACACAGAAAAGAGAAAAACATGTTTTGGGTACGTCTGTCCCCAGTCAGAAATTACTGCTGTTTCTTCATGGGTGTTATGCTGTTAAAGTGGGGAAGGTGGAAGAACCTGTGCCTTATGAGTGAGCAGGAAAGTACAAAAAGACAATTTCTTTGACTCTTCCAGGAAACTCTCCTGTGAAGCAAAAAGCTTCCTTAAGCACCTTTTAACTAGACAGCATTGAAAATAAGTGGCAGAGAGGTTCTGAGAAAGCATCTTAGAAGTATTTGGGTACATAGTAGTTGCACAGGATGGGGCTGAAAATGATGATGTTCCCTGTCTGTAATGTCCCATTGCAAAATCCCATTGCAACGGCTGCCTGAGTCCCTTAGCAAAAATTATTAGTTTGCTTGTTCACTGCTCTGAGGGTGAAAGCAGTTACTGTCATGTTAATGTAACCCAAAGAGCTGTGGGCTGAAGCATTAAATCTGGTCAGCCATCATTTCAGCATTCAACAGTGTCATTATGTATTTTCAAGAAACATCCTGTGGTTTCATAGAAAGCCTGACCATTTTATTTTGTGCCTACCTGGAGATTAACTTCTGTAATAAAATCTGCTAAAAAGGAGGAATTTTTAAAAAAAGCTATTCAAATTTGGGGTTCAGGCATATCGTAGAATCACTCAAATGCTTTTATATATAAATGATGGCAGTTTTGTCACTTTTGTAACATTAATGCATTAACAAGACATTAACAGCAGTACGTCCTCGTCTCTATAAACCAAGATCCTTGGTTTAATTGCAAAATGCAGGGCAAGCCCTGTTTGCAGACCTATAGCCTAGTTGAGGCAGACAGCAGTGGGAATTGCATGCAATTACTTGAAGGAAGAATTAAAAACTGTCTCTAAACTGGTCTGTGAATAATTCCCAACACATACTGTAGTTAAAAATGTTTATGAATAAACACTGTTTCAGTTAAAGTATATGCATAAGCCATTTTTATTAAATAATGCTGAACACTTAATGAAATGGTGGTAGGCTGCACCTGGGTAGTTTGGAAGTTCTTAATGCACCTTCTGTTCCTGACTCAGGCCTAGGATTCAATAAATGCTTTTTTAAATGTTCAACCCAGTATTCTGAGCTGGGATGATTTTACAGCCAGGGATATTTGCTCTTCTGAGGTTACAGACCACCCATGGCTTGTGTTTTCTTCTCATTTAAAAGCTGAAAATGTAACTAATTAAACAAATATTTCTGCTGTGTTAACTACATGACAGCATTGTTCACGAGGTGGATGCGTGGGTTTTATCCTGCCCACAGCCTTTTTCATCCTGAAAATGAGCATCAGAAGGCAAGTGAAGCCTGAGTTGCCAGTAAAGTTATCTCAGTGAAAGAAGGAGCTACATAGATTAATTAGATCAGCAAGATGCTACTCCGTATTAGAAGGGCAACTCTGTTTTATTTAACATTTGCAACCCTCTGAAAGGAGGAGTGGTGCACTCAAGAGCAACCTTTCTAGCTCCAACGGTTAACTACAAAAGCTACATGGGTGGTAGCTGTGCTCATAAAGTTTATCATCTCATCCATAACATCTGTGCCAGACTCTTCCCTGTGTATACTCCTTACGTCAGCCTTTTAATTAGGATTGCACACCAGCTAAGATAAGACTGGGAGAAGTGAGCATTTCAGTCTTGTCGCTGAGATGCTGAAAATGCAACTTACTCAGCAGTGTCTGTCTCACTGGTCTCTTTTCAGGCACAGGCAGGCAAGATTAATGTCAGGCGGGCTTTTGTGTCTTCTGACTACATAAGGATGGGAGAGAGTTTTGAGGAGATTTAAGGAAAAAAAAAACCCACAAAAAGCCCCCAGACTCTGCCAGGGGATAATTTGTTCAAATGAATGGGTCTATTCAGCTGCTAGAGTGCTTTGCTAATTGTGTTCGAAAGAATAAAAGAAAACCACAAGCTTCTTTCAGCAGCCGGAAAAAATGGTTTCACATGCCAGCTTATTAACAAGATGAATTCTATTAGTAAAACATATTTAAGATTTTCATGACCAACCCTTCACCCCTTGGAATTCATTAGAGTTTCTTCAACTTCTGTAAGAGCAGTACTGAACTGTGGACTGCTAAATCTGGTGACTGCAGCAGATACTTTTTTTTTTTTTCTGAAGTTAATGCTTTCTCAGTGATTTGAAAGACTAGTGTCATCCACATCAGGGTCTTGCAAAAACAGATGTCATAAAAGACAGTAAAAGAAAGAAATTATTCTTTTCTCCAGTGGATTTGTTTAGTTTTTCTAGCCTATCTAAGCATATTTTTGAAGGTGTCTTAAAACATGGAGGAGATAGGATAAAACTGTATGTATATCTGAAAGTAGTGACATTTGAACTCTTTGGAAATGTAAAAGTTTAGAGTTGCTCTTCATGTATGTGTTGTATATTTTCCATAGCCCATATTTTTCACATTCCACTTTACTAAACAGACACTCAGACATTTATGGGTAAGGTGCTCTTTGAAGTACATGCTAGAAATACACCTTATTTTCCACTAATAAAGTCTGAAAAATATGTCTTCCTGCAAAATTCATAATCTGTTTCTGTTTTTAATGCTTCTCCATGCCGTTTGCATTGCTAAAGATCCAAAAGTGAATTTGTCCCACTGAGATATGTTTTTATGTAAATTTGTAGGATTTTTGATACTGGTGTAAAATGGTCCTTAGGTTTGGCTCTGAAATGTTTGAAAGAAGGAAAAGATAGACTGCATATTTAATTTTGCATAAAATGGCACTTGAAAAATGAAATACCTTTGCTAACAGACTTTCTGGCAGCCACTAACTTTTTCTATGAGTCTTGTTCTCTGGGTATCTTATGAAAATAACACTCAGTTGGAAGTTTCCTTATTTACTGAAAAAATACTTAGCTCAACAAGGCATGAAGGGAAGGTTTGGGTGAGTGAGCCTGTCCTGTGTGAGGATGCTGTTGCAGCCAGCAGCAGGGTCCTGGACAGGCAGCTGGAAGCTCTTCTGCACTTTTAGGGTGGCTGATGGGATGCTCCAGCCTTAGCACCTTGAGTGCTGTGAAGGGTTCACTTCACCTGTGCTGGTACCCTCACACTGTGGTAACACAGACTGGGTTAAGAGTCCAGTGTCTAAATTCTGGCTGAACCAAACAGTTTAATTGGAGAGTTTGATTAGGAGGGTGGCAGGAGATGTGGGGGAGGAGACATGCTTTGTTTTCTTTAGGAACATGAATGAAGGACAATTCTTCAAGGCCAGAAATGTCAATTCCTTGTTTGAGAGCACCAGAGCAGAAGAGATGTTGCCTCCACAGTGGCAGCTCCCACACTGAGGTGGTCTAGGGAAGTTTTCCTGATCTCATTTGGGCTATTGGTATGGTGAAAGTGATGCTAAATGACAGCAATGTGATATTCAAGTGACAAGTCTTCTAAAAAAACAGTGTAGGTGGCAGTCTGTAGTACCTCGAGTCTGTGATCTCCTGCTGTGTCAACACATTTATTTCTTATGGCTGAGTGCTTGGAGGTTAAGCAGCCAGAACCTAGCTCTGGGAAAGACTAATTCTCCAGAGGAACAAATCTTTAAACAGAAGGGCAGGCCAGTCCCGTGAGTGGGTCAAGTCACCTTGTGTATGAATGTTGGCAAAGCAAAGACAGCAGGGCTGAGGTGTGCTCCGTCGGCCTGAGAGAGATGATCAGTGTACAGTGCTGCCAGCTCTGATTCTTTTTTTTTTTTTTCCCGGGGGATATTTAGCAATTTTGCTAATGCGGAGGGGTTAATGTAGCCGGCCTATGAGGATGGGCTGTGTGAATAAAGGCAGTGGTGTTCTTGTGCATGCAAGGAAGCATGCTCAAAAAGGAGGAGTATCCACAGGAGGATACTCAAAAGTTTCCTTCTCTCTTTACTAGATACTGTTTTCACTAGGACGAGAAGTCTGAGATAAAAATGAGAAGGTCCAGTCCACTCTAAAAAGAAGTAATATATCAAAGCGTATTGAAAAGACAAGGACTGTCTCTGTCCCAGAGCAAATGAATAAGAGGGGCATGAGAAAGGGGCGCAGGACAATGGGAGGGAGGGTAGGTGAGGACGCCCTGTGCTCTGTGGCTGGGAACAAGGTGACATTCACTAGGCAGGACATTTACATCTGATGGGAAGTAAGTTTTTACAATGCCTCCAGTTAGCCCTTCATCCTGCAGGCTACCAAATACTTTAGAGAGAAAAACCAAGCAGGATCTCAGGGATCAGACAGTCAATCGGAAGCAAGCAGCTAAGAGAGTGAGGTTTTTGTTTTCTTGGAGTGGCTGCAAATCCTAAAATTTAGAGGTGTTAACTACCTTGCTCCTGCTGAAGGGTGGGAGGACATGTTTCAGGTGTGTAGCTGGAACCTTACTGCCTGCTGACAGGTACACACAAATATCTTCTGAGATATTTATACCTCTCCTGTGCTAATGGGATCATCGCAGGTATGCCAGCAGAGAGGTGGTTAATCAGTCAGCTGAACATCTTTCATCAGATATCCCCTATCTGAAAGAAAATAATAAAACCAAATAGTTAAATTTTAAATTATTTGGAATGGAAGCATCATTAACAGCAGCCTGAGGGTTTGCATTAGTTCCACGCCATTAAAGTTTACGAGTTCATATGCCCAGTTACCCTGGTATTTAATAAAAGGATCATTTGTCATGGCAACCACAGCCTCAGGTGGGCTCTTCTGGCAAATTATTTACTCCTCGCCCAAAGGTCCCTCAGGTCTTGGCAAGGTCATAGCTCTCCCCAGCACCTGGGTTCCTGCTCCAGGAGTGCTGCACCTCAGGATTCCCTGCGGACAGGGCAGGGGAATGGTAGAGTTCAGATTCCCTGAAAGCAGAGATTGGAGCCTGTATTTTCCATGCTACAACCGTAGTAGCCCCGGGGACTTTTGATGAAAGGGGCACGGAATTTAAAAGGACTGGTGCCCTATGGGGTTTTTGTAAAGGCTCAACTGCATGTTCCTGCAGTGCGGAGCTGTTACCCGCCTGTGTGAGAGTAAGAGGGTCACATCATCCCTCATTCTCTACCCCCTCTGCTGGCAAGACTGAGGTGGGGTACTGGTATTTGTGAATCCTGGGTTTCTGTGCCTAATTTTTGCCTGGTACTGAATAAGGAGCTTAGATGACTAATCCCAGTTCCAAGCATACTTTTGAGCTAAGCAACACTTTTGGCTGTGTCTAAATCATTCGTGTTTATCCAGCCCTTAAGACTGTAAAGCAGATGCTCTGTTGGGTAGCCCTTCCTAATCTGCTGCAAAACAGAAATCAAATGGTCCTTTTCCTCAGATGTATTTTTTACCCCACTGAAGGTTTTACCAGCCCACCAGCTAGTGTAGCACAGGTAAATTCAGTTTGAACGCACAGTGATACAGTGATTTTTCTTAGTGTTGCGTGGGAACTGATGTGATCTTGAGAGTTTTTAATACAGAAAATAAAATATGTCCGTGATTTTTGTGGTTTGGGGATGTTAGAAATTCAGAACCCAAAACAATTGCACATTGTATAAGGATAAACAATTAGCAAAAAATGTTCTTCCTGTTTGTCCTAGCTCTGCATTTATTTAAACCACTTTAACTTATTTTAGCAAATGGAACTGTTTTTTTCGGATGAGTGACGTCCTGAAAACTCAGATAGGTTCCTGCTTGACAAACATTCTTGCTCGCTGACCTTAAAAACTCAATATCTAATGAAAGGACTGGGGTGGTGGGGTTTTTTGCTACTAGATGTTTATCTACAATTAAAATGTCGCAACTTAAATGCTAACTTAAAATACAGGCATTCATTAACACTGTATAGCAGGTTGCCATTGGACTACCAGTGGAGATTCTTAGGAAAAATCTATTTAAAACAAGCATGTTTTAGTTTCTCTGTGTGTGTGTGTATGTGTTCAGCTGAAAAGAGTAACTTCTTTAATATCTCCTGTGTTTCACCACTATGACTAGATGCATGATTTCTGGATATAGTTTTGTAACTCATCACATGAATGACCACACAGTTTGTTAGAAGGCAGAGAAGTAGAAAGGTTACTTTTGTAAATGACAGCTATACCTTTTATGGTTAAGATCCTTTCAGTATTCAAGCAGTCATATAGTATAGTGCTGTGTGCTAGAGGTGCTTTGCATTAGTCATTTTTCTGGCACTAGAGATGTACTATAAACAAGGTGTATTTCACCTTAACTACAGGAGCACAATAGTGTATTCTCTGATTATATCCTTTTCCTTAATAGGAGACCTGGAGCCCTTTAGAGCTAAATGATGAAGGTGACCAGTATGTGTGTAAAGCATACGTAAAGGAGAAATTCCCCTAAATGATCATTCTTTAGGTAGTTCTCTTCTGGTACAAAACAGTGCTGCTCCCTAGACACATCAATTCTCCACTCCTTTGAGGGCAACATTAAAATAACACAGGAACCAAAACCACAGAGGGATAAAATAGCTAGTATCAGCTTGCAGAAGGAGTCAGTGAGCACAATGGATAGAGCCAGTAGTAGTACACTACTGTAATAGTAATAGTAATAGTACCACACAGGTTTTCAGGAGGAAAATCTGGTCCAGAAGAGCATCCTGTTCCTGGAGCAGGGCAGTTCTCAGCTCAGCCTGCCCCTGCTTTGGCCATGCCACTGGAGGTGTGGGGAGGGTCTGAGACCCCGTGATGTCAGTCCATGGGTGGAGTCCAAAATTGTTCAAAGGAGTGGCAGTCAGAGCCCCTTGGTGTGAACTGACTGGATAAGGTTCTAACTGTGCTGAGGTGACAATTCCACTTTCTGTGTTTAATGAAGGAGCTCAGTTTGTCTGTATCTGGAAACTTCTGCCCAGTCTGGTGGCAGCAGGCCCTGGGGGTTTACAGCTATTTTCTAGATAACCGTAGGAGAGTGTTGCAAGCTAAAAACAAACAAAGAATAGGCAGCCTTTGCAGGCAGTGGCATGGAAGGGTTTCTCCATGCCTTTGCATCTCAGTTGTCGCTGTAGCCTGACATGTTTTAGCTGACCTTTCACAGCACAGCTACCCTGCAGTCTGGCAGTGAATAGGTTTTTGCTTCTGTTCACCATTGAGACAGTAGAGGAACTTTTGGCTGCCCCACATGGATGACTCTGAATATATTTACCAGTTTATCAAGAATGGGGTATTAGGAAAAACAAGGAAGAAAGCCTGAAGAATGAAATGAGATACAAGAGCAAAGGAGCTGACTTTGTGGTTAGTTTTCTTTCCATAACAAGCAAATAGCCTTCATCTTCTAAACCTTAATTCCCTGAATTTGGCAGCCTTTTAAAAGTAAATAACAGATACTAGCTGTTAATTTACTTTTATTTTGTTTTTGTTAATATATTTTATTTCAGCAGGCATTTTTGTGGAACAAAGGGCTGGCTTCTGGTCCACAACAGGCTTTAAAGTGGATGGGGGTTTGTCAGTAGTGTTACTTCAGTCCTCTTGGAGTAAGCATCCTTTTCTCCAGGTGGAGCAAAGGCAGCAGTGGTTTAGCATGCCTGGGGTGCACAGCAGCTCGTGTTCCAGCTGGTGACAGGTACAGCTGAACAGTGCAGGCAGGAAAAGGCGTGGTCTCACCCTCAAGGAAATGGGCTTCATTGTGGCACAGCATCTCTGTGTCCAAATAAAACAGAAAGTGCAGAAGAAGGTAGGGATCTTTCTATACATCTTGTCCCTCAAATGGTGCATGCAGGCTCTTTCGTGGTGGAGACGGGTGGCTGATGGGCTGCAAGCCATGTTTGACCCCCAGACGCTCTCAACGTGGGCTTCAATTGCAAATTCCTCAAGCCAGGGTCACCTTGCTTGGTGGGCAGAGTTCTTAGGTGGAGCACGCACCTCCTTCTTCTCTACTCTCAACGTTACTGCTGCACAGTGAATACCGGCAGGAGATGGACACAAGCAGGCAGCCTTGTTGGAAGAAACCTCCTTAAAAGGAAGTGTTGTCTTGTTTGACTGCAGTGCTGAATTTCTAAGCTATAGTTTTAAAGTGGAGTATATGCATCAGTTTGCAGAATTCCCAGTCATAAAGTCACATGCTCCCCATAAGAAAAATCTCTTATGGGTTTCCACGTAAACACTGTCTTCCTGTGAAAGATGAAATTGAAGCAACAGTACTTAAATGAATCTCTTAAGTATGCGCAAGGTTTTACTGTTATGTGACATCTCCTTTCACTGGGGAATGGTCTTCTTTTTCTGAGGAGAGATGTGAGTTCCAGCCCCAAATAATAAAGAATGTTTGGACAATTACATGTCCTTTAGAAAACCAAGTCCTGAGCCCTGGCCTCATGTGTTCTTGAGCAGGTGCCCATTTATGTATTTATAGAGACTGGATATCAGTGAATAGACACATCAAGAAGCTGTCCTTGGCTACAGCTGTGTTGCCCAGAATTTGGTGTAATCCCATATATTCTTTTTCAGTTTTGAATTAAATATTGAGGAAATGGCCTTCTCAGAAGAAGATGTGTTTCTATGGTTTTTTCCTTTCTCTTACTGTTTCTTTGAAGCACTAAGCTCCATTTGTGGAGTAGTGTGGTTGCCCAGGTGAACAGTCTGTGTTTTTATTCTTAGGCATATAAACATACAGCTTTGATTAACTGTCTTACAGCCTATGCTTCTCTCCAGCTGCTGGGTTGGTTTCACAGTGATGCAGAACAGGTCCGACTGTGTACCCCTGTCTGCAGGCACACCAAGACGTGCTGTTTGTGACAGCTGACTCTGGGTGCATCCTGTGGCTTTGCTTTTATTGTACTTGGAAGTCCTTGAAATCCCAATCCCAATGCATGGGTGTAGCTGTTACCCATGGGTGAGATTTGGGAGCTCTGTGAGTTTCTGTTGCACAGTGGCATTAAGAAATCACGTGAGGCTGAGGAGATGGGTGGTGTGTTAGTGAGAGCTGTGACAATCCTGTTATGGTGGTAACGTGCAGGATGATACGTGGTAGTGTTTCAGCAGTAGGAGTAACACATTACTGCAAAGCTGAAACTGGACATGACATTACTGGCTTGAAATGCACTTCACCTATTCTCAGGTATAATGATATTCTTCCCTCAGCTTCACGTTCTCTATCCACATCTCAGTTCCAGCCAGAGTGTCTCTCTGGGGTTGTGTAAAACGGAAGTTTAACAGAAAATCAATTTGAATTACTGATATTTTGTCTTTAGAAAAACCCCAAAGCATTAATTATTTCTATCTGTTGATCATCTACTATATGGGAATCCTGAGCACTGTGTTCTAGATTTGTGCAGCTCAGAGCAAGGACATAGCAACTCATCAAGGAACTGCTGAGGGCCCCTGACCATCTCAGGACCATAAACAAGTCTTTAAAACATCATCAGCAGTGACAATGTCCTGAATGGGAATACACAACCTCAACAAATGGTATCAAGGAAAGAAGTGTCTGCTCCAGAGTAAAGTGAAGTGTACAGTGCTGGATAGTGAGTCAGCAGGAGACAACCAAAGATATGTGTCAAGAATACATATAAGAAGAGTTAGCTGTGTCAGGGCTTCTTAGAAAAGCTCATAAAGAAAGGACCATAATTATAATTGGCTTGGTGAAGAAGGATTAAAAGGAGACAACTGACAGTTAAATCGCAACTGCTTAGAAAAATAGTCATTGTCATATATTGAAACAGTATGAGATAGTAGAAGCATCATGTCAAATATGTAAATTGGTAAGATTTTTGCAAAATGTCTGAGTACAGCCCTCTGCAGTTCCCCAGACTCCTCACTGATTTTGGCTGGGACTATAGTTTGACAACTTGAAAATCACAGTGAATGTCCTGGAAAGTGGGTGCAGAGACCAAGTCTGGGACATGTTAGTTGTTTGCCTTTTCAATAGAGAAAGAGTGATGGTGATGATGCTTCCCACTTAGCACTGAAGTGGTATGAGCTGCTGTAATTGCTGTGATACAGATTTGGGCAGTTCCAGATGGAAGAGAATAAGCTTACTTTACAGTCAGTAGGCAGGATATGGAAAATCATGGGTCCTGCATAGCTGTAGCTTGGCTGTCTTCCACATCGGTAGTGTTTTGCATTGCTGTGTATGCTGTTAACACCTTGAAATATATGAATAGTGTGGTCACAATATAACTGCTTGGGGAGCTATAACTTCGAACTGTGTAAAATTTATTCATGTGATTTTCATTGGGAAGGCTGTTGGTTTTTGCCTTTTTTTTTCTGATAGATGTTGATTAATTAGAGTAGAAAGGCAGGAAGATAGAAGGGGTTATATGAATGCTTATTCAGCTATGCAGTTACCTGACCTACTTTTTAGGTATCTGGTATTTGAATAGGATATGGAAGTAATACAGAAGATAGCTCAGAGAGGGGTTCCCATGTATTTGTATTGCAGCCTCCAAAGATGTTCAGCAAACCTGGCAGCTTCTCTGCTGCCAGAGGCATTGCTGCCACGTCGAGGGGTGGTCCTGCTGTGCAGTAAGGGCCAGGGACAGCACCATTTTAGTAAATCTGGCATGCAAACTGTGATCACAGCATTTGGAGCTCTGCTCGCACATGTAGTTAAAAACAAGCATAAATAAAAATAGAAAATATTATAATTAAAAATTCTGCTTTTTATTAGAGCTCAACTAAAAGAACCTTTAATTACCTACAAGATTAGTGCACCTTTAATAGATTTTGTACTCTGTTCAGTCTTTATCCTGAGGGTGTCTAAGGTTCAACTACACATTTTTAAATACTGTGGCCAACTTCAAGCAGCCTGTGAAGACATCTTTACATTCACTCTCATTCCTATTTGAAACATTCATGGAATATATACTTTATACTCTAGCCCTTTTAAATCCTTTTCCTGCAGCAAGAAGCAAAGCCTTCAAGATTTTTTGCAGCTGTTACTTCATGTTTTAATATTCGTCCATCCTACATATCGTGCAACCCATGCTCTGTGTGGCAACTTCTAAATGATTGAGCAAGATGATATGCAGGAAATCTTTATGCCCTTCCTGGGATCCTGTATTCCCTTTCAAGAACTGGTGCTAAAACATGTTTGTGGAATAATGTGAAAAGTCACAGATGTGGCCAGCGTGTGGTTTGGCTGGGGAGTGTAGGTGCAATCCCATCTGCAAACAGAATTACCCCTTTAGAAAAAGATTTTAAACGGCATAAATTACTCACAGTTGCACCTTCCCTGAGAACATAAGATAAAATGCTGTGATTTGTGCGTGAGCAACTGAGCAGTGGCGTAAATGACCTTCTGATGATTTTCTAATGTGATTTTTCACATGTAGGGTCAGGGTTTTTGGCCAAGAGGAGCTTTGGCAAGAGGCTGTGGCAGTAACTTCCCAAACTGCCAAGTGAGTTTTGACAGGGCTTATCTGGCAAATCTGCAGTGTCTACAGAAGGGTCATCAGGCCAGTGGCATGAGTAGATTTCAGGCTGAGCAAATTAGCTGGCAGAATGGATTTTGAAGGTTGCTGTCTTACACTGAGAGCTCTTTGCCATTCACAAAGAAAGTGACAAATAGCTCTCCTTGAAACAAATGCCAGCCACAAGCTGTAAATCAGCCAGCAGGGAGGTAAAGCTACTGGAGACATTAATTTCTCTCATGAGAGAAAGAGTGTCACATAAAGAAAGCCCAAGTTTAATCATCCACAGGCCACTTGGACTCTAACATTGGCACATGAAGCAGTTGTCAAGCTTTGTAGTTTCTTGGTTTGGTTGGGTTTTTTTCAATTCTGAAAGGTTAAAGCCCCTGCTGGCAAAGCCTGTACTAGTATGCACTCTGTGCATCAGCTCTTTTTATACCACCAAGAGCCTGACTTTCCCCTCTTCTTTCATACTTTCTCCTCAGCTCAGAATAACTGCAGCTGCCCTTTAGTCTTTGGCTGCCAGGGTGAGCTGAGCTGTTCTGCACCTCCTGTAGCACTGTGGGCTTTTCCCCCTGATGAATGTGGTGCATTCAACTGCAACACAGGTTAGAGTTACTGAAAGTCCAGTTTTAAAAGTCAGAGCAGTGTAAACTTTTGTATTATCAGTAAATAATTTTGAAATTCTCTTTACCGTTGGCAACTGCTTTAAGAGTAAAGGAATGTCTTGGATGTAATTACATTACCGGGGTTTGATTAGTTCAGCTTAGACAATCTACTATGTAATACTTTTTATCTGTGGAACGGTTGTTTAGTTAACTGGCTACATATTTCGTCTTTTAGCATTTTTAATCAGACTAAACTTGTGAGAGTTAGAGTAGTGCTTCATTTACTAGCATTTTAAATTGTCTAGATACTCCACTGAGATGTGAGTTGCTGCCTGCAGAAGAGGAATACCTGTGCTGCTCAAGTCCTGTGTGACAGCTTCTGCTGATGTGACTCCATCTGAAACCAGCTCCTGAAATAATTACTGCTTCATCACTGAAGCACATCAGGCTCCTGTGAGCAAACCTTTATGGTTTCTGCAGCACTCAGCTTTTAACTGTTGTTGTTACTCACAGTGCTTTACACCAAAAGCTGTAGGTTGCCTATGAAGATTTACTGGGAGCCGTCTTCTATTATATCAGGGTTATAAAGCAACATTTCATTCATTTCATGTCACTTACTGAGAAAACTATAAAGGACAGGAAAAGGTTCTCCTGGCAGTTCCAGAGAACACATTACTGGAGAGAGTAAGTAGTTTTCTCCATTGCTCATTTGCTAGTAGAGAGATGCTTGGCTGAACAAAGCACAGAAATGGAAGTGGTTATCATTAAACAAACAAATCCACCAGTAGTGCTCTCCAAAAAAAATCGTGACAGAACATACTTCCCAGTCCTGAGAAGTGCTAAGTCCTCTGTGCAGAGGGAGGGGAATATGCTTGTGGCTGTGGGATGAGGGTGCTCAGTACCTCACAGAATCTCACATGGTCAAGTGCAGAATTTGTGCATCTGGGCATGGGAACGGCGATCTGCAGATTTCTCCCCTATCTGCAGAGCTATTCAGACACAACACTAAAGTGTGATTTGAATGTTTAGAATAGCAGATAGTGGTTAATTGTTTTTAAAAGTGGGTCAAAAGTTGCCATTGTCCCCCTGAGGTTTTTTTGAGATATATTCCTTTCTGTTGCAGCAGCTGAGAAAATAACTCTCCAAATTAATCACTTTGGTTAATTTGTAGATCCTCCCTAGTTAATCAACTCCATAGGGAACAAAAATTTTGTTTTATGTCAATTGCCATTGCCTTCTTTTCTTTTTTCTTTTTTAGGTGAACATGTTTGTGGAAGGATTCCATGATGCTATTCTTCTTTATGCTCTAGCTTTACAGGAAGTCCTGAAGTTTGGTTTCAGTAAGAAAGATGGGGAAAAAATTGTTCAGCAAACACGGAACAGAACATACGAAGGTAAGAGTTAATATGGAAATCCAGCTTTCAGAGTAAAAAGAAATTCAGGTCTTTGTTCCGTGCAAAGTAGGGACCCATGCCTGTTGCACTCCTGAATGAGAGGAAGTAACATACGACACCACGTACATCTTTAGGCCGGCTCATGTACCTCACCAGTCTGACTTTTTTTTGCACCAATTTTCGAGGTCTTACTCAGTTCAAAAAGCTCTAACAATTTAATGAGCCTCACTGATGTTGTAAAGAAATACCAATAATTTTCTCAGGCTCCCTCTTTGTTTTTTAAAAGATTACAGCTGTTCACTTTGCTCATGTTCATCTATTAGCTCTGAGATTGCCTCATTTTTTCCATTTCACTTTTTTATCTTAAAAGCCTGGGAATGGATAGAAGCAAGCAGGTGCCAGGGCTGGGGTTATTTTGTGTTTCTCAACGGGATTCCTTTGGGCCCTAGAAGGATTTCCTCCAGCCTCCTTTCAAGAGCTGTGTGTGTTATCTCAGAGGCAGCAGCTGAACAACACTGTGCCTTTCTGTGCCTAGTCCTGGAGGCTGCAATTCTGCAGTGCACTGACACTTGTATGTCACCTTGTTGATGCAAAGCAATGCAAATGCTTTTGCCAGGTAAGAATTGTAATAAACTGAGGATTATTGGTTTCATCTGTCATCTCTTCAAATATTTCCATCCATTTCTTTATAATATTCCCATCCATCTCTTTATAATACTCCAGTCATTTGGTGTAGGATTGGCAAGATTTCCTATGGAAATGCCTAAGAGAAGGAAGCATTTCCCCTAGATAAAAAGCAAGTGCTTCATTTGAATGTGTAAGAAAAACCTCAGCGGCCAGGTTCTCAGCTCTAAGAGCACACTGCGCATAGTGTAGGAAGGCAAGAAGGGCAACAGCTCCAAACCCATTTTCTGTTCTCAAGTTGTGGCCTGAACAGAAGGCAAAAGGATACCCAGGTCAGCTTATGGGAACACAGGGATTGCTTTGGAGTATGCTGGTTGCAGGGCTGCTTATGGGATTACTGCACCAGGTGGAGGTCGTGCTTGCCATCCCACTACCTCCCTTCACACCCATGGCTTCCCAAAACACTCTGTTTTAACAGAGGGAATCTGGTGTCTATTTGCCTCACTGTTTGGTTGTACTGTGCATGAACAGGTGCCCCAGCACAGCCTGTGTTTTCTCTGCTCCTGTTTCTGTCCTCCAGGAAGCCACCAGCTGGTGTGCCCACGCATCTTTTGTACTACCACGTGCTCCATGTGGGTTATGTGGTTGGTTCTCACACCTTGCTTGTGAAACCTGGCAGGAGGAGAAAACGTTCTCTTTGCCCACTTGTGAAAACCAGGTTGGTCGTGGTGGCTGACCTGTCACAGCTAATTCTAAAAATGTAGCTGTCAAATTGGGCTATGAGAGTGCATTTGAAAAGGTCAAAATGCTTGTAAGTCATATGTCATTTCTTCCTCATGGCCATACTTTGCTAGACATACAGATGATTTGAAAGAGGCCTTTAACTTGATGTCTTGCAATCCAGTCCTTTTAGGAAGATCACATCCCTTTATTCTGTCTGTCAGCCCCTCTCTGCAGTGGATGCAGCATCACAGGGTGCAGTTCATGCATACACACGACAGGTTCTGCTGCAGGACTGAAGTTTTATCATTTCCTTCAACTTTTACAGGCTTTGGCGATGAGAACTCTGGTTTCAATTATGACATTAACTGCTGACACCTAGATATCTAATTGTCTTGGCACCTCAATTTATAGCCTGCTCTGACCCATCAGGACTCCCAACAGAATGTGGGTGTTGCTTTCTGCAGAATTCTGTCTGCCAGCCACAACTGCACAGACATTATGTGCTTAGGAAGGGATAAGGCTGAAGTGATTTTTTACTGATTGGGTTGTTAAAGACAATGTGGTATATAACTGCAGGCACATTTTGTGGAGATTTCTTTTCTATTCATTGGCATTTCCTCTGAAAAAGTTGTAAAATTTGTTGTATATCGGTATCTCACATAATAGAACAAAACGAAAGTCCAGATAAAATCATTCCACCTTCATCCAAATGCAATTCTTCATTAAGGGTGTTTGAAAATTTCCTACCTCTGTTGCGTATTCACTATCATTAGGCACGTTGGGGGGAATTTATATTCTGACTGAGTATCTGACCTCTCTTTTCTGATTGACCATCACTGAGAGCCTCAATCTCCACAGCTTTGTGCCTGGTCTAGGCCTGTAGTTGGTGTAACAGGGATGTGCAGTGATGCCTGTTTGCCTTGCACGGGTGTAAGTGGCTGTGTTTGGTGTCAGGCAATGGAGGATCACACTGGAGAATATTTGAGGTGATAAGGTGTATCAGCAGTCTTACTGTTCTTCACCATAGTTAATTGGTATTGTTTGAGGCATTTTAAGAACCTATTTGACTTACACCTCAAGAATTTGGAGCCATACTTATGGTACACAAGGGCATACATTTAAAGAAGAGGTTCAGACTGAATCCAGGGATGTGTTTATTTCCCATGACAGTTCAAACAAATTGCCCCAGTGAGGTTGTGCAGTTTCCATCCTTGAAGGATTTGGAGACCAGATAAAACCTTGAGCATCCTCCTGGTTGACCCTGCTCTGAGCAGGAGGTTGGGCTCAAGATCTCTTGAAGCCCCTTCAAACTTGAGATATCCTAGGAATCTGTGATTCCAGTTTCGCTAAAGTTTCCTAGAAATTGTAAAACAAGGAACTGGCAGTCTAAGAATATAAAACAAACTGCACCATATTATGTAGTTAATCTTATGTAAATGAATGCAGGGCTTAATGCATATGAGTGCACATGGTGGTCCTTGTCCATGCCATCTCCAGTATCCCATTAGATGGAAGCAACTTTGGACTGTTTGTACGGGTGCACCAGCCCCAGCAGCCAGTGGGTTGTAGGTCCCTGTGTCCTCTGCAGCATGAGCTGGACTATCCTTATCGAGGCATTGTCAGGTATTTCAGGGTTAGGCTCTCCGTAAATAATTCACGTTAAATATATTTGTGTTTTGTTCTTACATGCTGGTTTTTGGATTAGATTTTTCTCACGTATTCTCCAGTCTCACACGTTTGATATTTAAAAAGATGAAATGTTAAGAATTCAGGAATGCAGACACTGAGATGAAATTACAATTTCTTCTGGAATGCCAATAAAAATGCTGGGAGACTGATGAGATTTCCTGTCATATCGTTCTGTAAAAACCTGTCCACTGTTTTCATGTTTTGCTTGGAAAGGCTCAGTGTTTTAAGTAATTAATTTTCTGATTCCTCACATGCCATTCTTTAGGCATTGCAGGGCAGGTGTCCATTGATGCCAATGGAGACAGATACGGGGATTTCTCTGTGATTGGAATGACAGACCCAGAGGCTGGCACACAGGAGGTAAGGAAATAAACACCACTGCAGTTGGCCAGTGATTAATTAGAAATTCAATGTAAAGTAACATGATATAATCTCTTTACTTGCTGTCTTAATCTTATCACTTTAAAAACCAAATCCTTTCTGTAAAATAGCAATCTTAAAGTAGTTATCCTAAGTTTTTTAAAACTTTCTTCTCTTCTTTAACAATACATCTTCACATGATGCTTTAACTAAAGGCTGAATTCTCACAAGCTAGCTAAGCACTGATAAACTTGAGTATGCGAAATTACTGCTTAAAATGAGCAGGGTCTTTTATTCATTTGTAGGAAAAAAGATTAATCTTAAAGCAACACTGATGCACAAGTTATCCTGGTGTATTAACACAGCAAGTACAGGTACTTAAATGTTACACTGTGGTAACCACAAGCAGGAGTGCAGACCTTGCCTGGCCTTGTTTGTCAGGCAGTAAGACCTGAGTGCCTTGTTTTCAATGCTTAAGAGACATTTTAATCAGATGACTCCATATACACCACATAGGTTATTCCACTGGATGCAGAAGGAGTGGAAGAGATGGACTGTGAAAAAGTCTGTGAGAAACAGCACCAGCTGCACACAGAGAATAGCATGTCTGGGCTGAGTTTATTAATACACGCCTGGCCCTAAGTCCAGCTGCAATGTAATGCTTCTGTTAGTTGCAGGATCAGCATCAGCCCAAGCTTTGCTGCTCTCCCCAGTTTCAACAAGCTCAAACATCAAGCAGCACTAGCTGAGCTGGACATTCCTGTGTGTGGGTTTGAATCCAGTGAAGTGACGTTGTTCTCGTTGGTACTGTGGCAGAGACAAACTCAAGGAGCCTTTTTAAAAGCTTGAGGATGTCTGGTGTGCTTCAGTGTGTAAAAGTGATTGAAAAACTACAGCAGTAAACTGCAGACACTCCCAGGGGCAGTAGGAGTACAAATTGGTTGGGATAACTTTGATGTGAACAACCTGTGTTTCTTCTGTTTGTTCAGCCCATTAGCTTTTTATCTCACTTATCCATTTAATCTCCCTCTCCTACCTTTCCTTCCATTGCTTGTTCACTTGCAATTTAAGCTTTCTTTTGTTTTTTTATTGTTACACTTATTCTTTTAGTTTATTTTTCCATTTCCTTGTGCTTTATTATGTACATAAGAATACATGCAATTAACATTTTATATCTGATGACTTACTACTTATGTCTGCCACATAATTTCTACCCTCATGCCTCACTCTAAATGCATTGTTTCTTTGATAACGTTTACTCATTTGGACAATTTTTTCTGTGTCTGTGTGAGAATGTTTCTCAGCTCAACTGCGCCAGATGGATGGGTGTTTGGGCAGAGCTGTTTTCCCAGGTCTATTCACAGAGTTTAAAGCTAGAAGAAAACCTGGACTATCTAGTTTGACCTCTGCTATATTAGACACAGGCAGGTTTCTTAACCTTGTATGGAGCCCTGTAGTTCACACATGACTCAAGCTCACACTGCAACAGGCATTCATTTTTCGTTTGGAGACACTGAAAGAACAGGGACTGCTTTGCTGGTCCCCCCAGTGTTTGTTCCAGATTAACCACTCCTGTTCTTCAAAAATCTATATCCTACTTCTGATCTGAATCTACTTGGTTGCTTACAGCTTTTTGTTCTTAAACCATTTTGCATACTTTCTTATTTAGGAAGTCTTGCTGGTAGAGGACTCTCCCACTCCTGTTTGATAAATTAAACAATCTCTTAATAAATAATCTGCTGCCTATGAATGGTCTCTATTTTTTCCAGTTTACTGAATTTGCCTTTACTTTTTAATAAATGTTGGAAACTCTCATTCTTCATAGGATTTATATGCCAGTTGCAACTGCAAGAGAAATAAGTTTCTTTATTTAGTGTAAAATCTACCTTTGTATATCTCACTAGAGCAAACACTCTTTAAACTCTTTAGCTTCCAAATGAAATTTAAGTGAAAAATTTGAACAGGCTACCAGTGCCTTGAATTCTAAAACTAGCGTATTAATATCTGGGTTTTACCCATGGTAGCCATTGCTTGTGACCACTTCAGTGTCACAGTATTTGGTCTTGCTTACTGTACATAGATGTTTTCAGAACTGTTTTCAGATGAGTGACCTGCTCCTGTTAGCACAGTTTAGTCCCACGACTTTGCAGTAGATTCAGCCTGTGTTATCTGGAATAAAGCCTGAGCTTAATGGTTGAAGACAGGACTGAAATTCTTAAGTGTCTTGATGAATTGACTTGAAAAAATAGTCCACACTACCAGAACAATAAGCATGTGTAAATATCAACAACTGCAGAAATACAAGATTTGAAGATTTTAACTAAATGTGATCAAGTGTGTCCAAATTCTGACAAAACAGAAAACCCCATCCTGGAGTGTTTTGAGTAGTTTTGAGTCTCAGTGCTCCCAAGTGCTTGAAATCATGGAACTGTAGAATCATAGAATGGCTTAGATTGGCAGGGGCCTTAAAGATCATCCAATTCCACCCCCTGCCATGGACAGGGACACCTTTCACTGGACCATATTGCTCCATCTAACCTGGCCTTGAACACTTCCAGGGATGGGACATCCAGAACTTCTCTGGCAACCTATTCCAGTGCCTCAGCATGCTCAAAGAATTTCTTCCTAAAGTCTAATCTAAATCTCTTTTAGTTTAAATCTGTTTCCCTTGTCCTGTCACTACCTGCCTGTGATAAAGTTGCTCTCTCTATTTTAAGAGCCCACTTGAAGTATTAGAAAGCTGCAATGAGGTCTCCCCAGAGCTTTCTCTTCTCCAGGCTGAACGGCCCCAGTTGTTTCAGCCTTTCTGCACAGGAGAGGTGCTCCAGCCCCCTGATCAGCTCCAAGTATGGTCTCACAAGGGCAGAGTGGAGGGACAGAATCCCCGCCCTGCCCTGCTGCCCACGGTGCTCTGGATGCAGCCCAGGACACTTTGGCTTTCTGGGCTGTGAGTGCCCATGGCCGGGGCATGTCCAGCTTTTTATCCACAAGAACCCCCAAGTTCTTCTTGGTGGGGCTGCTCTCAGTGAGTTATTCTCCCAGTCTGGATTCCTGTCTAGCTACTGATACTTTCACTTAGCTGGGTGACAGTCCTGAACACTCAACCCACTGTGGAGCAATTGAAAAAAGCCCAGGGAGAGTAGGAGGAATATTAATAAGGTTAAAAATCTTGTGTAAACTGGATTTATATAGAAGAGAACCCTGAGGGCAGAATCAGATAAGAGCCTGTGAATATGTAAAGCAATGTTTCAGAAAGGAAGAGGTCTTTATGACCACTGGCAATTCAGTAACCAGTGATGCATAATTACAACAAAAGAATTCTGGGTTACATGCTAGGGAAAACAACTGACAGGAAGGCTAGCTAAATTCCAGAATAATTGTTACAGAAATTGTCAAGTCTCCATCTTTGAAGGCTTTTAAGAACAGATTATGTAAACATCTGTCAGGAATGCTTTTGTTCAGATGTTTCTGCCCTGGGGCAGGGTATGCACTACATAACCTCCCACAGACCCTTAGTCCTCTCCTCTGAGGTTCAACGTCCTGCCACAGGACTCGAGTGAGTGACGCTGCTCTCCTGTTTGTTTCACTTCTCTAAGTTGTTAGGAGAATCTTTTTGTTCCTTTCTTGTTTTGCACAGGTGATCGGGGACTACTATGGAAAGCAGGGGCGATTTGAGATTCGATCAAATGTGAAATATCCTTGGAATCAGGGCAGGCTGCGACTAGATGAAAGCCGAGTTTCAGAGCACACAAACAATACACCGTGTAAATCATGTAAGTCTAGTGACTTAATGCTTCTGCCCCAGCTCCAGAGAGAATAATCCATGTGTTGATGCAATATAATGGGCCATTTTAAATTGTTTAGCACACTTGTCCAACTGAGACGTGGTGACTGTTTCTCTCTCCTGACTGCTTGGGAGGTTAAGGTCTGGCAGCCAGGGGTAGTGCACGGTCTGAGTCACTTCCCTTAGCTTAAACTTGACAGTAATCATGATGCACAGCCCAGAGCCCTGGAGGCTTTAGGACTTTCCAGGGGCTTTTTAGCCAGAAAGAAGGATATAACCAAAACCCCAAACAGAATAATCATATTGATAATTAGCAGCTGTGCTACTAGCAGGGAGAGCAGTGTTCTTCCAGTGAAGAATGATGTTCAGTGTTACAAGAAGGCACTGCGAGGAGCCCAGTAGGCTGAGGAGAAGTGAAGTCAATTGAATGGGGTGGTATATGTGAATTCAGAAGGCTGGGACTGCCCTTCACAGAGCAGATGTCTGTGCTTTCCAGCACACTGGCTTTGAAAACCATGTTGTAGTGAGCAGGAAAATGCAAGGAGATTGGGGTAGGAGGATACTGGTGCCTCAGTGACAAAGGGTGCTCTTAATTTTTCACAGGAAACAAATTGCTAGTCCTGCAGTGAAAAGGTAACTGCAGCCTGACAATTCCTCAGTCCTTGAAAAACCGGTGTGTACACATACCATCTGTGGTCAGCATGGTATGGCTATGCACCTTCTTCCTTTTGCACAGACAGAATCCCCTCAAAGGGTCAAGGATAAGTGAAGAGAAGGGAGCAGTTAAATTTCCTTCTCTGTTCCTTTCTACAAGCCCAGGTGGGTATGGAAACAGGAGAAGACTACACACCCATGAAAATGCCATTGTCCTTCAGGAGCCCTGCACTTCCCAGTGGTAGTCCCTGCTTGGGCTCCCCTTCAGCCACTGTGCCCCTGTTTTGCCTCTGTGGAGATCTGGAGCAAGCCAAAGCTCTTATGGCTTTAACTTGAAATAACATATCTTCAGAAAAAAAAATTAAAAATTGAGGAACTGTTGGATAATCAGAGTTATTTTAATAAACCTGGGTGATAGAGGGTTATGATACTAAACCAGGTGAAATGAGTTTGTTTCTGTTATAATGACTCAGAGCATATTCAGTGCTGATTCCCATTATGTGCATCACTGTAATCCCAGTCTGTTATGATTCAGACCAAGCTGTCCAGACCAGTTTCTTAACAACATTCCCTTGTATCACATCTCCAGAATTGTGTCTTTTTCTGACACTGATTTTGGGGGCTTTTTTAATCCCAAGGAAAGCAAGGACAAAAAGTAAACATGCAG
Source organism: Atrichornis clamosus (assembly GCA_013400975.1). Classification (NCBI taxonomy): domain Eukaryota; kingdom Metazoa; phylum Chordata; class Aves; order Passeriformes; family Menuridae; genus Atrichornis; species Atrichornis clamosus. The sequence goes on from WBMZ01006643.1 coordinate 47,999, forward strand.
ACACTGGAACAGGTTCCCATGGAGTTCTGAGCTCTGAGAGGCTTTAGTTATTATCTGATGTTGGTCACTAATTTCCTAGTTGTGTGTATTTTCCAATACATGAATGCAAAGAGTTGTCAATATAAACCCTGATTGTTTATTTTTCCCCTTCTCAAGCAGGTGGTCTAGGAGAATCAGCAGTTACAGGAATAGTTGTGGGCGCCTTGCTTGGAGCAGGATTGCTAATGGCTTTTTACTTTTTCAGGTTAGTCCAATTCATTGAAAGTTCTGTAAACTTTTTATTTGTCATCCAAACTTCTCAGCTTCTGGCAGAACATCCTTGATGGGAGACAGAGAGGCACCATAATAATGTGTGGTAACATTTTCACCAGAGACAGTGAAGACACTTTGATTGTCCTTTTGTGCTTATCCAAATAATTTTATTGACTTGAGTCTTCGTCATGTAAACTACTTACATCTCTAAATAACGTTACTCATGGAAGTAATTTCAGTGAGTTCCAGACATTCACAGTTGCTTTAGTAAAATACCCTGGCCTTGAAAGCCTTCTTTGTTTGGTACTTCTTGCCAGCACAGTTGTGCAGGCTGTAAGAGATTTATATCATTTGCCTGGTATTGAATGGAATTGTACTCTAAAACAGAAAGAGATTTCTGTTTTGGTGTAAGCGAGCATTTGGATTCCAAAGCTGTGCATTTAACTTAATAAGCTGAGGTCAGTGCAAGGTGATCAGTGTTTTGTTCTTGTTTAAGTAAAATAATTCTTACACTGCTAGTCAGCAAATGTAAAGTCTTGATAGTGATCCCATACTGGCAGAAACATGTTTGGCACCTTATGTATACAATAATTCATCCTCCTGCAATGGAAAATCAGATAGAAGAGAATGAAGGTCTGCATATAAGAATCAAATAATTCTATACGACAAAAACCAACTGTTTATTAAAAAAAAGTTAGCGAAATAAAACAAGCAAAACCTGCTTCAATGCAGCAGGACACTTCCAGGGTTTCAAAGAACTGGGGTTATTCATCAGGTACTTACAACTGAAATTCTGCAGAGGGATTTTATTCTTGCACATATTTGCTTATGTAATGTGTTTTTTGGGTTTGAGGTAACATGAAGTTAATTTGGACTGATTAAAGACTATCTTTAAAAGAGAAGGAGAATATGAATCTCTCTTTATATTTTATGTCATCAGAAGTTCTTGCATCTTACATTCAAGCAGAGATGACAGTTGTTAGCTGTGGGTTTTAGAATTGCTGGCATTGGCAGGGAATTGGTATGTAAAGGACAAGAAATAAAGCAACAGATATCCTGAGCTGGTATGAAGGCTATGCAAATTATCATTGTGAGAACAGAACTTAAACTCTTAGTCATCTGACACAAAGATTTGGATTGGAAATCCATGTGAGCAAAGGTGGTTGTCTGTAAAAGTAGATGTACACACCTGAGCACAACACCCAGTCCTTTTTTGTATGGTCAGAGGGGAGAAGTGAGCATTTTGTCAGTGCAGTTCATGTTGTCCTCATGTAAAAGCAGAACCAGGTCCCTCAGAAGTGTCTGTTTCTCTCTGTTTGCTGAAGGAAGCTGCAGGTAGTCAGATGGATCTGCATGTTGGAGACGTCTAAAGACACGTGGGTGAATTTCACCCTGGAGATCTGATTCCTGTCACTCAAAGCAGGAGCAGGGACAACCTTTTTAATCCACCATTAGAATAAATATCTGAAACCTAAAAAATCAGGCTGCATGGGTCAGATTTTCAGAAAATGTAGGTTTAACAGTTGTGTGCCTGGGAGTAATTTGTACTTGCAGCTTCCATACCTTTTAAGCTGTAAATGTACCATCTGATTACGTCTCCTTTGGATCTGTAATTGTCACAAATGAGTACGCAAATACAGTTTTGGGTGTGCATGCAAACTGTTAAAAGATCTATGTAGTAGTTTTGATAAGTAGCTTTGACAGGATTTTAATTTAAATACCGGTGTATCTCTAATGTGGACCTGTCCTTGTGCAAGAGCTAGTACTATGCATGCTCTGATCCATGGAGGATCTGACTTGAAAATACATAAAGAAAGTAAACAGTACAGGTTTTTCAAGTTATTTTGGAGCTGACTGATACAGACACAAATACCTAGGGAATATTTTCAGAACGTTTAGGTTGCCACTTTCTATTCAGCCATGTTGCCCGAATGAAAACCTTGGTGCTTTGAAAATCTGTCTTCCTCTGCTGCATACCTAACTCTGCTACATGTGCACGTGGAGCAGAGCTGTCCTTGGCATACAAGGAAATGCTGCATCTCCTCCAGCAGTGCAAGCTCATGGCACTGGACTAATGCCCCTCTGAAAAATTTGTCCTGAATCTGAGTAGAAGCATAAATGTATAAAACATAAATGTGAATCATCTGATAATTTTCAGGGGAGATTTGGGTACTAAAGGGGAAGCTGAAAGGCAATCAGAGGTCTTGTTTGACGTACAAAGTAACAGCAGAATTCTTCAAAAGGCCCTAGAGGAAGACACACAGGAAGAGCTGTGTCTGATGCATGAGCATTTGTGTTTATTTCTTATCAGTGCTCTACATCCCTCTTCTTAATTCATCATATTACCTCCTCTGACATTACAAACATAGTATCTTTCTCAGAGGGAAATGGGAAGATTAGTTATTTAATACATAGTTTCAGTGAAAATGCAGCTGAACAGTCAGATCTGTTGTTTGAACTCTCCAGAAAGTTCTCCCCCCACCCAGCATACTGAAAAGAAATTTGGCTTTGATCAATATAAAGCAGTGATGTGACACAGTTCACATGACACTTCACAAAAACTCCTAATCACTTAGATCAGAAATTTTCAAAGAGGCAAATGTCCGTGTCTTAGTGCTTTGAGACTGCCATGCAGAAATTAACAGGCATTCTTGAGCCTGGGTAAAATGTTTTGAGGCAAACTACTTTAATCTTTGACCAGGGTTTCGCATTCTGCCGCGTTTCATTTTTCAAATGGCACCCAGCTGTCCCCTACAGGCATTCTTTATAAGGAAAGTCTGTTAGCCTGTAGCTGGAGAAGGATTTCTCACTCTGTTCCTCTCCTTTCATGCAGAAAGAAGTACAGAATAACTATTGAGAGACGAACTCAACAGGAGGACTGTAACATGGGGAAACATCGGCAGTTACGTGAAGACTCCATTAGATCTCATTTTTCTGCTGCATAAAGAAGAAGAAAAAGAATCCCATTCTTCCTAGGGAAAAAAAAGAATTAGAGAGAAGGACACAACCAAAGACATCAGTGTGAAAAGAAGAGGCTCTTGAAGAACTTACTCTTTTAAGCAGTAATTTTGTCTTAATTTCTTTCAGAAGCTCAGGAATGATTTACTAATCACATTATGCCACATGGCCTTTCATCTCATAAAAAAAGAAAATTATGCAGTTTGATGTTATAGGATGTACTTAATATGTAAAGACAGTATTTCTTAAAGCATATATTAAGGCTAGCAGATCTGGATTTAGTTGATGGGGAATGCCTCATTCTGTTCCTTTTTTTTTTTAGCTTCTACCACCTCCTTCCATATTTGCATCTCACCTGTGGGTATCAAATATGGTTTCAGAGGCACAGGTGCTGGTTGCTATCAAAAGGAAAAAAGGGATTAATTTGGGGTATGATCCTGCATTGCTGAATCACTGCCATTGATAACAGGGGATATGAAATTTGGTGTACGGACCTTAGTTCTGGGAGGGAACTGGCACTTGGTTGTTATTAACTCCGCTGAGAAAGTCAGGCAGGTGGAAACACACACAAACCATTCTTCCCTCGTCTGTGTGGTATCACAGTCAGAAGCACTGTTTCTCCCTCATAGGTGCTGGTATCTAGGAAAAACTCCAGTGAAGGAGGAGTTTCACAGATGTGAAACAGTGAGAGAGAAGACAATCAGGTGTTTGGAGAGGACTGGTTAATTCCTCAGTCTCACATGTGTTTTGTCACACTCTTTTCTGTCCACTGCCATGACTTTTCAGAGAGGCAAATATAGTCCATGTCAAGCCTGCTCCTGTTCCCAGTGAAGTCAATGGCAAAATCCCATTAACTTCAGTGAGCACAGGACTGCATCCAAAACTGTAAATATGAAAGTGTTTGTATAGCTGATGCAATTCAAAAGGGGATTTTTTTTGTGTGTAAAAATGACATTCCATGCTATCATTTTATTTTTTAGGATATTTTTAATCTTGTATTTTTCTATTAAAATATCTATTTTTGCTTTGGTAGGATTAAAAATTGAGGAAAAGGATGTTTTGAAGACATATTTTTTATGATAGGAGTAATATGCAGGGAAAGTCAACAGCTGTAAATACATTTTAGAACCAGTATTTAGGGGAGGAGAAATGACTTTGTGGATAGTAATAGACTTTTTGCCTCACTTTTTTCTCCATGCAGCATTCAAATAATTATTTAAATGACACGAATGCAGTTATTGAATTGCCTCTATGATGATTTCCCTACTGCTGTAAATAATGCATTTTTCACACATTAAAGAATCCTGCAGTAGTTGGTGACATTGAACTATCCATGTGTGTACAATTAAACACCCAAGGAATGACCTTCAGGAATCGGGTGTAAAACACTATTCTAGGGCTGGCTGTAATCTTGTATCAGTATCCCTGGGACTTTTGCCATTGATTTTACCAGGAGCAAAACTGAATCTGTGATGAATTGCCTACTGACGGGTTATTTCATACTAGACAAAGGAGAGCTTTGCACTTTCCAGTCAACAAATGGAAATGAACAGTACTTACTGTAAATGTGATGAAGAAGACCTATAAAAATATTGTCAGTGGGAAAACTGAGCTATTACTATGGTTCTAGTGCATGAAATATTTTGGTTTATCCTATCCTGATTTCATAAGCAGAACTTTCTGGTCTTAGCAGTTATAGCCAGACTTGAAAGTTAATCTCAAAACTGTCTCTGAAACCTGACTTCTACAAAACTTCTAGGCCCTGAGAAGCCAGAGTACCAATTCTGAGAAATCGCTTTGGGTTACCTGGAAGTGAATGAAGAGCAAAAACTGGCTACGTCTGCCTTCTGCTGCCTTTTATTTGTTGCTGGACTTCTTTTCCCCTTCTATTTCACTTCTTTCTTAGCATATGGAGGAGTTTATCACCTGCCCTTGTGAAATACTGTCCAATGTCCCAGGCAGCCAGACAGCAAAGCTTCCTGACTCTCAGGACAGCTCTTGCTCGGGAAGCAGATTTCCATCATCCCGTTTCCCAGCCTGGGCCTGTGTGACTTCTGCAAAGGTGCTTTGGGCAAAGCAGCACCAATCAATGGACGGTTTTCTGAAGTATTCTCCTTATCTCATGGGCACCAGAGAAGAACATAGGCTAGAGCAGCGTTCATACTTCTGTGGAGGGGGGGGGAGGAAAAAACACTTCCTGATTAGTTTTTGGATTTTTTTTTCAAGCAATTGAATTGGGCATGCTTAANGGCTAGAGCAGCGTTCATACTTCTGTGGAGGGGGGGGGGAGGAAAAAACACTTCCTGATTAGTTTTTGGATTTTTTTTTCAAGCAATTGAATTGGGCATGCTTAAGGTTTGGGGTTTTTAAAAAATATTTTCCAAGGCAGTTTCTATCTACTTCTGGTTTTGCAAATAATGCCTTTCAGTATTTTTACTTTTTTTCACCCATTTGACTACTTTGCCACAGGAAAAAAACAGGAAGGAAAATTTTTAAATACGTAGAGAAAATAGGGTATTATTTGAAGCATAGCGTTTTTTGGAAATTATTTCTCTTGTGACTTGCTTTGCAACGTGAGCTAGTACTCAAATAGTCACTAGTTTGGCATCAAGGCAGTGGTGTAATTATGCATTTTTCCTGGGCCATGCACAGTTGAGTCACACCAGAAGATGGGAGATCTGGCTGGGACAATAAATTCTTAAGACTGTTCATTTATTGTGTCATTTTATGATAACTATAAAAAAAAAAGTATAGTGAAAGGTCACTTCTTAATTAAAAAAAGTAATTCTGATCCTTGGTATTGTGTAGGGTTTTAAATTGTGACCTCAAGATGTGTTTCTGTGAGGTGTCTGCTGGTGCGGTACAGACAGAGGCTTAGCCAAAACTGTGCATCCCAGCACCTCCCAAGAAAGGTGAACCTTTTTTGCACCTTAGAAGATCTTAGATCAATGGGCTTTAATGTTGCCAAATTGATGCACACAAACATATGCCTTCTTCCCATGAAAGTGTGGAGATCATTTAAGACATTTCGCGTAAGTAGATTCCTTTATAGCATAAATAAACTTGTTCTTCTTAGCTGCCTTTCACAGGCCTCTTGCTAATAGTTCCCAAGTCTTCCATTTAGGTCATTCTGCAGAGAGATTCTTTACTGGCTAATGCACTTTTCCTTTCTGGTTCATCTGCATTAGCTCAATGCCACAATGTTTAGGCTCCGAACTCTGTAAGGGAATGTCTAATCAAAATAATAATAATTGATTCTTCAAAGAGGTCTCAAAACCTACATTTTTGGCTTCAACAAATTGCCCGTATTACAAACATACATCTGTAGTAGAGAGCAGCACAAGGAGACCCGTGACTCAGCTCAGCACTTCAGAACACACTTAAAATATGCTCAACTTCAGCTTCTAAGTGCTTTGCTCACTTGGGACCAAAGGGAATGATCCTGGCCATAACTGAACCAAGGGGAAATTTGCCATTTGCTTGAATTGGCGGAAGGCTGGCCCTATAGGCCATGTTTATTGCTAAATCTTACAGTTGTGCCTGTTAAATTAAATGGAACTAGTGGTTTCATACTTTCATTTGTCAAAGTTTGCCAAATTTTGCTAATTTAGTATTTTTTAAAATTACTAAATAGGGGTCAGCATAATAGCTGATTCACCTCAGAATCCTCTTCCTGAGGCTCCTGTGGGCAGTTTTACTGCCTTTCACCCTCATAGCTTCAACACATAGGCTTCCACTGCAAGTCACAAAGATGAAGCAAAACTTTCAAGAGTATCTGTGGTTTAGTATCCTGAAATCCAGAACTTCAGAGTCAGATGCCTAAATGCTTTGTCCTAAGCCACTGGCTCTTCTGGAAGTTTTTTTTATGGAGTTTGTGTGTCCTGAGTTGTCTGTAACTACCAGGGTCACCAGTTAATTACCAGTTCCTGCCGTGAAGTGCTTCATTGAAGACCACACCTAGCTGAGTTCTGAAAACATTCAGTCCTTGCTGAAAACTTGTGATTGAGAGTGGTGTGCACCTTGTAAGATTGTGGCCAGAATTCAGCTTATTAAAGAGTTATATTAATTCATTTCTGAAAATAAATTGTGTTGATCTATTTTCAGTTTGTTCTATAGCAATGCGTTATTGCATTATTGAAAGTATTTTGTTGGAGTTTTTTAGTGGAGAGTTATTAAGTTGTAGCTAATGCTTTGAAAACATTTGTGCTGTACAAAATGAGAGTGTTCTTCCTGACAACATGTTTTACTGGGAGGTTGATCTCTGATTCATTTTTTGGCTTGGAAATGCAATCATACTCTCATTAAGCTGACAAAAAAACCCTTCTCACTGGTTCAGTGGAAGTAAACTTGGGCCCTCAGTGGAGTGTCTCAGGCCTGCAGCAGTTCAGAGTGAGTTTCTCAGCTTTGCAGTAGAACAGGCTGCGTCAGCCTTAGCTGACCTTGGCTCCAGTGCTATTTTCACCTCATGAATGCCATAATGCTCCTGGAAAGCCAAGAATAGACATCAAAGACAGGAAGCTAATAGTCCTGGTCATAAATTTCTTTGGCAATTCAGTCCACCTTTTCCAGAGCTCAAGTCAGTTCCACATCCTTCACTGCCCTCCTCTGTGCTTCTGAGTGTAGCCATGGAGCCATTCTGGTTCTTTCAGTAAAGCAGTTGAGGTTATTTTTCCTCATTTTCTCCCAGAGTAGAGTGAACCATCTTTAATTCTCCATTTTTTTCCTGATCTTTTGTCTAGATTCAGAAGTACTTTGAAATTTTCCATAATTTTGTCAGAAATGCTTCTTCTTCAAGAGAGTGTTGGGTTTTATGTAATTTCAGACCTGGTTCATTGCTGCCATGCTGCTCAGCTGCCAAGACACCTTGTGTTGGCCCATGGTCACACCAGCCACTGTCAGAGATCTAGACCTGGAATTGCCTGTTGGAGTTTTTTTATCTTTGTTGTCATTGCTATAAAGTGATGTCAGATCTAGCAAACATCTTCCCCATGGCAGGGCAAATGGGAACAGAAAAACAAGTTTCTAATGGTACATTACCTTTTCTGTTGGTTAGCAACATGCCCTAGTAACTGGCCTCACAACAGTGAGCCATAAAGGGACAAATTTCAAAGTGCATGTTTTGTAGGAGTCAGTTTTAGCCCATTTTAGAACCAGAGAAATACAGGGGTTACTCGTTGGAATATATTTTTAAGGACATGCTGGGAAAAGTTTTGCTTTCAGATATGTTGTGTGTGTCACCTCTCCTCCCTCCTTTCCTTCTCACTGTTGAAAGCACAAAAAGATTTGTGTGTGTGTGTGAAACCTTTCATGTGGAAGAGTGGAAGAGTTTGCACTGTGCATATCCCTGCTTAGAGGCAGAAATTAATTCAGATGGCTTGAGGCCAGAATTGTTTTCCATTCTCAGATACCTTTTAACATCTGAGCTCTGAGACTGATGAAAAGTGATTGTTGAAATTGAAACAAATAGCTGTTTGTGAGAGACCTCAGACCTGGCTGTCTGAGGGTCAGCAAGCTGTGCAGCAGACGTGGACAGTGTCTGTTCTCTTTTAAAGAATAACAGACAGCCTGAGCACTGTGGTTTGCCCCAGTGCAGCTCTCCCTTTATCTCACCCATAGAGGAAGAAAGGAAGAAGTTTAATGTTGGAGTTTTTATGAGGTTACTGCTGGTTTCAGTTGAGAAGATAAGGCTGCCACAGTTTTGAGGCTTTCTTGGGCTAGTGTTTAATTGTGTCCAGTATATCATTACGTAGGCTCTTTCCTTATACTGTTACTTCTTCCACAATTTACCTTTTAGAAGGTCCTAACTGGCATACAACAAGTTTACAGCATACAAAACTAGCTTTCAAAAGGAGAGGCTTACAGTTCCTTCAAAATCTCTCACTAACCACTAAGCTAATATTCTGCATCAAATGCAAAATATTCTGAATAACCCAACACTATTACAGTTTGTATGTTAAGCTATATTACTTCAGAAATCTTCTGTGGATTTATTAGATGAAAAATCTTTGAAAGGTTAGAATCCACTCTCTGTGAACTACTGCTTGGTGTCTCTGTCATGTGAGTGTTTCTAGAGGACACTTGAGCAAGCAACAAAAATGTACCAAAATTGGTATTTAAAAAAATAATCTTATTTTAGTGGTTTCTTTTGTAATCTCAACTGGTATGCACAGGGAACACACAATTGTGCCCCCTGCCCCAGCTATGAACAGAGGTTTTGCTGATGTTGTACGTGTGCAGCACAATGAGCTCAGCTGCCTTGGTTTATATGTGGGGATGATCTGGACTTCTCTTTCTCTCGGAAAAGGGAGTCTTCACCGTGCAGGTCTGAAGGTGCTGAGAAAACCTGGAGTGGACGGATGAAGGCACTGGGTGGAATTTGCTGTTTCTGGAGCATAGGGTGTAACTATCAAAAACTAACAGGACTTGGGAGAGACACTGTGGCCATGAACTTTGTCCCCTTTTTCTTGGTGATACTGATCACTATTAATGTAAAAATACTGGACAACAGAGAAACCTAGTGCCAGTCTAGTAGAAAATAAATGGAAAGCTGCACAGTATATTGTACTGATGTAAGTAGAACTATCTGCATATAATGTGATTTTATTTATTGTTGTTTTCGTGTAGAGGAGAGTGCATATTCATGATTGTGGATATAACCTTTGTTTATTTGTGTAATGTATTTTGTTTCTTTAATGACTTGGTCATTTAAAATATCTACATTCATTGGTGTCCTTTTATTCTGTGCATTTTCTTTCACACATTTTAAGAATGCAAGAATATCACATAACCTAAATTGTAACAAAATGTTTCCATTAAAGACATAGAAATATGTTACCACCTGTTTCTGTGGTGTCTTTTGTAACCTGTTTGCTGCATCCTTGGTCTGTTTGACATAAGAGGGTGCTGTCAGATGGTACAGAGTTAATAACAGGAGGATTATTCTGGCTCTATGACATTGATTTTAATAAACCCCTGATTTTAATCTAACCTTTCTTTGAGAAGAAAGTTCCCCCATTGTATTTTAAGGTCTGGGAAAAGCTTTAATCAGTGAACTCCAAATGAACTTTGAATATTTTTGTATTTATTCTCAGTCTAGAAGTGCAACTAATTATGAACCAAATTATTTAAATGCATTGGAACTTTAACTAGTAAACATCAATTTTTATAGCCTGCAGAGGGGCAAAACTTATATATTTTACTAAGCTACAGGGTCATTTCTTTGCTGCAATCTTATCAAATTTGGGGAATTTGATTCTGTTTCTTTCCTGTGTTATTAAATACAGTCTTCACATTATCCTGTTTTGTCTAGCCTTCTGCTTTCTGTATGCATGTGTCTGTCGGAGCAATGTTGCCAGATTTAAGATCTGTGATTGAGAGTATGCCAGGCCTTTATAATCTGAAATAACTGGAAATGAGTGTGAGGAAGAAGTATCTGATCACACTTATATCGAAACTACAAGTACTAAGAATTCACTGGGGAGCTGATGGAGAGATAGAAACATCCTCTTGGTTAACTGTGGCCCTTTCTACAACCCAGGAAAGAAAAAAAACAGAGTAAAAACACGTATTTGGAGAGGCCCATTCAGTTAGAGAAGGGTTGAATTAATTTCCTGGCAGCAGTGCCTTTCACTGGTAAATCTCTAATATGTCACTACATTTAATTGACTCAGTACTGCCAAAAAAAAAATATTGCCAATATGTACAGCTGATTAAAAGTCCAAAGATATTAATTTTCTGAAATTGTAGAAGATATTTCCAGTATTTGTTAGAATTGAGATCATTTTAAATCTGCCTCCCCACAGATACACTTACAGGCATGTTGTACAGGTAAAAATTACTATTTCTCTTGCTTTTGCTTGATGGTTATGCTCTTACGTCTTCATCCTGTTGCAAACAGGAGCTCTCCGGAAGTACCTAGCAATTTTCCACTATTTCTATATAAAACATTGTAGAAAAAATAGAAAAAAGTATATAAATAGTCTGCTGTGTTCCTGATAACCACGGTTACCATTAAAGGTGGTTTTTGAACAAAAGTGCACATTTTGCATGACTCATCTCCAGTCTCTTCTAACAATTTTAAGATTCTAGTTAGGGTAAGCTGGTTTCCTAATGTTTGCTAATATTTTAAGTTTTCTAGAACTGAGATTAATGATTAATGCTACACCCCATCTATATTGTAGGGTTACATCTTCAGGGAAGAGAGCAGGAAGACTTTTGACATCTTGCCTTCATTGACAGCAGTGGAAAAAATCTCATCAACTTCCCTAAAATGAAGTTTTCACTCAGGCTTGGGAATATTTTCACTCAGGCATGAGAGATCAGTGACAGAATTTATGTTCCGTATATGACCCTCAGGCCAACGTGTCATTATCTGAACAGTGACAGGACTGTCTTCCACTATGACTAGATGGATTTTTTTTTTTTTAATAGCTTATCCATCAAAATAAATGCTGAGGTAGGTGTGATGGGTTGTATACAGGTGTACATACATCAGTGTTTATGAAAGGGCTCATCCAAATGTTTTGGGTATCCTTTTGTCAGAGCATCAGCCAGTCTGACAGGCAAAAACTCCGTTTGGTGAAATTACTTAAGGCAATTGATCTTCAGTGGCAGCAGCCTTTGGATATCATTTTAGATATCCTGAAACCTAGCTGGACACATTTTTGTGGCTTCCTTTGGAAACTATTTCTTGAGGAACATTCATCACATTTCTGAAGAATTGTGGTGGCGTTTGAGCCAAATCTTGGTCTTGAACCTCAGCCAATGTTTTCTTGAGTTGAAAGAGCACTGCCAATAAAAAGTAATTGTACAACCTCTTTTCTTTCCTCCTAGGAATAACCATAATTTACAGTCTGTAAAGCCTGTATGAGCCAAAAAGGGTCTCCCTGTGTACATATACTATTCTTGGTAAGTCTTCCTGTGTCATCTTAGGGTTGGTTTGATGGTCTTTACTCCTCTGCCTCAGAAAAAAATAATCATATTCCCCTTTCTGTAACTAAGTACTCTGCCCAGTTAATTATTCTGGCAGCACAATGTTTTATTATCAGTGTCTATTATTTCTTGACACTGCCATCTAATTTAGACAATGGATCCCTGCTTTCAAAATTTTTAAACATGTATATGTAGTTCAAAAGTTAGCTGATGGCAAAAATTGTAACCATGGACTTAGAGTTGTCCAGGACAGGGAACATAGGAATCTTGTGTTTATGTAAGCTCTGTTTTTCTCCCGCCTGTATTTTTTGCAGAACTAAAACAGACGATGTCCCCAGCTTACTCCATTCCTACCACTCACTGCTTGAACACCTCCAAAGTCCAACAACTACTGCTGTGCTGCCTGCAAGCCAGCAAGTTCCCCTTTTGGGGTCCAGCAGGCTAATACCACGCTTAAACCATATGAAGCACACAGGAGAAGTGGTGCTTGTGTCTCTTCCTCCTCCGTCTTGCCTGGTGTTTGAGCAGCAGTGGCATGACGGGAAAAACCAGCGTCCTGCATTTGGGTGAAGAGTAGAACTGCAGTCCTGCCTCCTAAGAGAAAAAACATTAATGCTATTTGTGGGCCAGTGTTTTGCTCTACTCAATTTACTGTTGCATAAAAAATGAAAAGGCCTCAGGTAAAGGCATTTAAAAATAATTTTCCGGTAATCTAAATGCCTAGACTACTAGACTACTGCAGGTATTTCTCACTTCTTATTTCTCTTGCTGCAGCAGAACAATTTTTATTATTTAACTTTCAAAGGGAAAGAGTGAGAAGACAGACTACACTGTAACACAGGGGCCATTTTAACAGGAACATGGATATAAATCCCTCTTCAGCCCTTGCAGAAGAAAGGTGTGATCTGGCTCTTGTTACAGCCCTGGTAACTAGTATTTATTAAAATGACAGTAAAAGACCAGTCCCTCACCTCTGAGTGTGACTTATATGTCCTGGCCAAGTTAGGTGCCTGCATCAAGGACTGGACTAATGTCTCTGACATCTGAAGAGGGAGGAACCTGCTCTCCTAATGAGGAATTTCAGGTAGTGGGGAAATCCTGGCAGCACTGTCTGTCACTGAACTTGCACTCATGTTTAATATGCCCCTGCTGAGAAGGATTGTCAGCAGCAATCAAGCTGGACTTTTGCTTGGGCAGCCTCAAAGAGTGGAGTACCCTGAGACTCCTCTGCAGCACTTGGCTCCATGTGCAGGATGGAGGGTCCAGAGGAAGAATTCACAGCCCCTGGCTAAATCCTTCCATGCAAGATTTCTTCAAAACAAATGAAGGGATTCCCACTTGCTCTCATTTGATTACTGCAGTGTTTCATGGGATATCAACCGAAATACCATCTTAAGAAATACCTTTCTTTTTTAAGAAAAAATACTTAAAGAAGTATCTTCAGAGCTCAGACATCAAAGGAACCAGTCCAACAAAAACAGATTGACAAGCCCCTCAATTAGGTAAGGGAGAACAAAAAGCACAGCAACAGCCTGATGAGCACAGGAAATTAAATTGGAGGACTTAAGGCTACTGGGTAATGACTAGAAAAAGGCATATTATAGATTGAGGAGACGAGGGCTTTAGTGTCCGTTCTCAGGATAGATTTACCAGAGCAGAGGACTGGCTGGTTTCCAACTTACTACCCTCCTGGGATAGAGAGAAATGGGGCTTTCTACTGGGTCCTGGGCAGTTTCAGGGAAGAAATAATGGAGCCTGTCAAGAAGGCATCAAAAGGTTTAAAGAATGTGGGCTAGTCTCTGCCTTTTTGCATGCCTTCTTAAAAAGAAATAAACCTCAGAACCACCTGGGATTCACCCAGCACCAGTTATAAATATGAATAACGGAGTAAAGACATCAAACAAAGGAAAATGCAGGCTATGTATCAGGAAAAATTGCATAAGAGTGTGATCTATTAGCCCTCATGCACTCCTCCCAAAGGGGGTGGAGGTGGAATTTCTGTTGCTCAAAGCATTAAAACCCCAGGCCCTTGGGAGTGTGCTGCAGGAACAATCCCACACTGACTGGAGGGAGGATGAGGTGATTTAATGGGTGGTCATTTCCACCTCCGAATCTCTTTTATACACATGCCAGGGTGCCTTTAGTGACAAGCTGCAGATCAACGCCAGAGCTGAGAGCAGCCTGGACACAGCTCGAGAGAGTGATTCAGAAGTAGACAGGAAAGGAGGTATAGAAAGAGGGGTGGGGGTGTTAATTTAACTGAGACAAGCCAAACTGCATAAAAAATTTTCCAGTTCAGTTTGGGATGGGAGCTGAGGCTGAAACAAAGAAAGAGTGGTTAAGTGATCCCATCATTCCTTAAATATTTATAGACATATGTCACATGCCAGTGGCAAGTATGTTAAAGCCTCATTAACATAGTTTTCCTTAGTCAAGGCCTGACAAATGAATGCAGATATTAATGTCTTCTGCCTTGGACACAGATACCACGGCTCTGTAACCCCTCACCTGGGTCTGACCAGGGGAAATTCTACCCCTGCCTGAACTGCAGGTAAAAACAAAAGTTTCCATCAGCACCAGCACCAAACACTTAATTTCCTCCTCCCTACAGCTCCCCTTCTCCGCCAAGGAAATGAAAATGAAAGAGGAATAACCTTCCTAATCATGAATGTCTGCATAAGAGATTATGTTTTATTTCACCCCTTTTACATTGTCAGTTGTTTCTATAGTCACTCCTTTCATAACTTGCTTTCACTTTGTCATTTTTTCCCTGTTTCCTCCATTGCCCTCTCCAGTCCCTCTACTCCATACCTAACCTGTCCTCTGCCTGCCAGTTTTCCTAAGTGCTTTCTTTCTCTTTCTTTAATGCCATTTTAAAAATTGTTGTTGACTTGCTTTGAAGAGTCCCCCTGGATTGTATACTCCTGGGGAAAAAGCTGGCAGCCTGACACAACAAATCTCAGTCCCAGGGGTCTTTCCAGTGGGATCCCCAGGCTGTACTGAGGGGTGCTGCATAGTGCTCCTTTGTCACTGACGTGCTCTGAGTGTTGCTATACCCCCTTAACTGCAGCAGGGACTGATACTGAGAGAGAAAGTACATTTCTCTATTGCTGTGGGGCTCTGATTTTATTTCTGGCTCACAGCAGAAATGTAACTAACTACAAACAATTGCATTCCTTCAGAGGACATTGCTTTTGTCACCTATTTATGGGTATCAGACAGTGTCATGATTTCTTATTTTTTACTAGAAGACAACACAACTTTCCTTAATATATTTTGAATTTTTTTTTTTTTTTACTAGGTATGACTGACTTTGCTCTGATTTCTCAGATTCTAATTTCCCAGACTGGAAGATTGATCAAGATCCAATTGCGATGTTGCAGCCTTCAATCCCATACAGACCACCTGTTGAAAAGAAAGTTTATTATTTGTCAAACAAACATAATTAGGAGACTGTGTCCTGCTAGAACATGATGTACCTAACTTGGCAGTCTAATGTTAACAGGATAGTGCCATCATAGAGGGAGGAGGCAAAGACACACCCGTACGTAGCTCATGATGCCAGGACAATCCTTCCTATTCCTAGCGGCCTATAAAATTTGAAGCTGGCTTTGTTATCTGTAGACCTGCAGCCCTGTGTTTGGGCAGCAAGAACTACATTGCAGGAGGAGATCTTCAAACACTGGTAGTAAGTACGCCTTAGACAAGGCTCCGCAAGGTTAAGGAAATTCTGTGGAAACACCAACCAACACGCACCACAAGGCCTTGGCCATGAGCAGTGCTGCCTCTCCACGCATGTTTTAGTCTTATGGCTGAATGCCAGCGTAGTTTTCCTTGTGGAATAAGTTCTTCACTTGAAACTCTACATAAGTTGCTCTGCCCATGACAGACCAGGCATCTGATGCAGCCCTTGCATTTCTGTCCTTGATTTGGCTAAATATTGAAACTGGCCGTGGGCCAAATGCCACAACTTACTTGCATCAGAATAGGATAGTTGGATTAAAATGCTTCCAAATGCAGCAGTCAAGGCTTTGAAAAAGGAATGGTGGTTTTAAATCTCTCAGTTCAGATGATGCCTAATTTGAGACGCTTTGATGTGATTTGATTTTGTCAAAACCTTACTCTGAGAACATCACACCCTCTTTAGATGACTTCAGCAGGCCCATGTACAAACAATGCACCAAAAATCACTAATAATTTGAAAAATTGAAGTATTAAAAAAAAAAAAGACAGTTCTCACATCTTCTTCAACCCCTTGATCCTCAGTAACTACACTAAAAATTATTACGACCTTTTTTTGGTAACTTGTTTCTTCTCACTAGTAGTTTCACAAATGCACGTACCAAGGGGAAACATTGAAATAGCAAGAAATGTGTATAGGAAACTTTGAAACATTGGAAAATAAAGAACCACCAGCCCTCTGGATGTAACAAATATTAATTAGTCATTGCTTGACTAAAACCTGTATTCAAAGTGCAATCTGAAGCAGGGCTTTCAACCAAACCATCACCTTTCAGGTCTGCAGTTATAGTAACCTTAAATACCCACATATTTACCTTACATTTATGCTAGTCCAGTTCGCTGTGTTTTATATGTTGCTTAGGCTCCCTTGTGGTTGCAAGGATAACTGGACTAATTAATGATTCCTAAGAGGTTAGTGTTCTGGGTGAGAGGCAAGAAAATTTTTCCCTATTGTAGTTCCAGTGTAAAAATCAAGGAGGTAATGTTATTCTATGGTATTAATTAAAAACTAATGTTTTTAACTGCGACTTAATAAATCTAGACAAATTATATCATTGCATTCTCGTGCACAGCACATTGTCTGCTTTTAGATTGTCCCACATATATCTAGGAAACACTAAAAGCAGATATTAACTGCATAGTGGAAACAGAGCTATGTTGTGTATCTATGTGTTTTTTTCAAAATGTCAAGCCTAAATGTGCCATGTGCCACAAAAATCATGCCTCCTCCATATATATACATATTTCTCTCCAGCAGTTGAGAAACAACTGTTTTTTATGGAAATGAGGGCTCTGTCCTCTTCCCAGAATGTCCTCCTTTGCACTACACTCTTCAGGGTTTGTAGTGTTCTGAAAAGGAAAACACAGCTCTTAAGAATAAAAAGCAAGCTTTAGAAATTGTTCAAGGCATGATCTACCAAAATAAATTTGGTGGAATTATTTCCACTGTCCCACCCTTAAGACACGTGTGCAAGATTTCCCATGAATGCTTGTATTTCTAGCAAAATAATATCGTAATTCTATCGAAATACATTTGAGGATGAAAGACTTTTCAATGCCTATTTCAGCTTATGAAATTTTTTGTTTTATTTACTGTTCATTGCCATTCTTACTCATGATTTGATGATCACATCTGAAAAGCTTTATAGGTGAGATTGCTTGAAAAATGTGCATCCACACAGTGAAAAAGGAAACACTATTGAGGCCTGCTCATAATACTCTTTCTTTCAAAATCTTGGAAAGGCTGTTACATCTTCTTGAACTAAAAAAAAAATTCTTTTTGTCAGCCCTTTTTTTTAAAAAAAATCAGTATCTTCTGCAAGAGTTCTTTTACTTTTTCCTTTAAACTGCTCTGTTTTCAAGCACGTAACACATAGGAGTTATTAAAAGATAGGTAATTAAATAATGTTACCTTCAACATTATTTGCTGGAAAAGAATCAAAGGTTCAAGCAAGAGATTTGCAAATACCTTAAAAGAAGATTTTCTGTAACTAAGGGCTCATTACGCCTTCCCCTGTGCGTACCTGATTTACTAAAGGAGTAGGATCGTGCAGTCCAGTAGTTTGTCCATCAGTGGGAAGCTTTGAAACACTTGTTTAATTTCAACGATATTCGATAGAGGGCTGGATGAGTCTGAAAGATACTTGGGGTTCAGTGATTTCATGCAAATAGTGACTAAGTACAGGGAGCTGATGAGAGCGAGAGGGAGAGGGGAACAGCTGAAGGTCTCTCTTAATGGAAAGATCAAAGCTGGTTTCAGCATTAATTCTCTCTGTTGGCCTGGTGATATCCAGTATGAATCCAAGCACTGAGCTGGTGGTCAAGCAGCCGTCCCAGGCTCATTTCACAATAACAGTTTTGAATGGTAGTGTAAGTTGGAGTCATTATTTTTCATTTGGCATTAAAATAAACAGAGGAAAAAGACAAGGAAAGGGAAGGATAAACATTTTTGCAAAACACATCTAAAGCACTAATGAACATTAAATCATTTCTACAGGGGTTTTCAAATCAAAGGAAACAAGGAAGAAACCCTCCTAAGTTTGTTAGATTGGGAACAACTACTTTTATTTTTGTTTTTCTACTACTATCTAGAATTTTCCTTCTTCCTAACTTTATCATTATTACCTTACGTTAAGTGTGATTTAACACAGGAGACAGAAAAACAGAGGTCTGTTTTTCAGTATCAGGAGTGTCTTTGTTGTGGAAAGTTGTCAGCTCCCAAACGTTGTCTACACTGCAGAGATCTGTGCATTTTGGCAGGTTTATAGCTCAGAATCTAACTCCCTAGAGACTTGCTGCAACTTGTAAACCCATAAGGAATTTTTCAGGCCAGTTTTAAACCTAAGTCATTTGCTTATGAGAACAGTTTCATTATAAGATTTGTAAAAGGCATTTTCAAAATTGTTTTTCTTTGTCATTCTTGCAGTAACAGTAAATTGAAACATAGGAAAAGATGTCAAATTAGATTTTTGAACCAGATCTGGACTTCAAGGTGGAATTCCTAAAACTTTGGGTTTGTTATCTGAGATGGAGAAAAAAAGACATGACCAAAAATATTGCAGCATTTTTTCTTGCTTTTTACTTTGATTTATTTCTAAGTGAACTTCTTGCCCTCTAGATCAAATGCGCATATCAGCCGTGCAGCTGGACAAAACACTTCTAACTGTAAAGGGCAAAAAAGTGAACAAAATAATCATCAGATGAAACATCTTGTTTTATGTTTAGCAGTAGCCTTCAGATAACCTGAAATATTTTGGTGTTTTTATTTGCTCTCTTGCTGGGAACACAACTTGGTTTAATTTAATTTTGGTCTGAATCTGTTTCTCTCTCTGCAGATGTTTTCGGCTCCCTTAATGAATCACTAATGAAGAAAAAGTATGAATTGGGCTGTATACTACAAGATCATTTAATTCTACTTATTCATTAAACATTAAAATAATACAAATTTTTCAGGGGAAAAAGAATCAGCTTCTTTTTCAACTAGAGATTGTGCATGAACACCCAGTACTATGAAAACTTAGCTCAGTGAATTACTTTACACTTTGTCCCAGGATTATAACTTCTTTATATACTTGGGTTTGTTGGCTTGGGTCTTTTATCTTTTTTTCACATCAGTGGCTTCCAGTCTTCCTATCTTACTCTTTCATGTTCTTTCTCTCTCTTCATCCTGTAGGACCTTTTCTTTGTACTTTTAAAGCTACCAGATACAAGTTGTTCTTCTGAGACACACCAAGACTTGATTAATTCCTGAATATGAAGAGTAAATCGGAAATGATTTCCCCCACCATTCCAGCAGGAGCCTTCAGCAAAGAGATGGGACTTGCACTCAGTGTAAGATGTGTTTCATGGCAGAAAGAGGGTGACCCAGGCTTTGCTGTGCGCTGTCGATCCCTTGGGCTCTTGCAACTACAGACACCTTGAAGCTCTGCAAGACGCTCCAGTGCACCCCTGCCCCTGCCCAAGGTGAGAGGAGATGGAGGGAATTTACTGATGCAGCTGATCCTTTTACGGCCTTGCAGAGCTCCAGCACACCTGGAGCTCTGTCTCGCTGGGACCAGGAGTGGCTGAGATCGGCCTCTGGAGGTCCGGCTGCCAAATGATTCAAATGGCATTGCACAAAAACACATTTCTGATAAAGTATTTACATACCAGTTTATAGTGTTTTCATGTAACCCGTACTTCCTCCCATTCAGTTCTGGTTCATTTACCCTGTCCACAGCCACAGTGTGTAAGAGTGTCCAGAGACAGTGTGATTACATCTGTTTTATCAATATGCACCATTCCGTGGAAATGGGAGCAGCAATTAAAATTAAATTACGCTGCTTTTCCCCTTTGAAATCATTGATGAAAAAATAATCTAAAAATATTATCTTAACCTTCTGCTAATATCACTGTGAACCTTTGGTTTAAGCTCTCTTTATTTAACTGTTTAAAAGAGGAAATGATAACAAATGTTTCAAGGAACATTGTTCCCAAAGACATAGGAACTCTGTCTCCAAGCAAAATACTTAACCACTTCTTGTTTACAAGAGTTGTTTTCTGATCTTATTTTCTGGTCTGAAAAGTTCCAAAACCTCCACTAAAAAAAAAAGGAGCAGCACCTCTATCGAACTCACAAATAAAATCCTCTGCTCGCATTGGAGCTGGTTTGCTACAGAGAAGTAAGAGAAGATTTGAAAAGTACTCAACAGTGAATTTTCTCATAGGACTGCACTGTGGACTACATAACAAGTGAAGTTAGTAACACCCAGCCATGTTAAAATTGCAGTTAAATTAGAGCCTTCTGCTATTGAGAAATACTTATTTAGCTGATCTTTCCAATAGAGACTTTTAAAATTGAATTGAAATCATTTCATACTGCAAAATGTTTGGGATATTGTTAACTAAATTAACTTATTTAATTAGGGAAAAAAAACCCCTAGACATATTATTATTAACTGAGTTTTCACAGTGCTGAATATTATCTTTATCCACATTCTCTCCACAAAATTGATGGAGCTGGGAGTGAAGTGGCTTGTGAGAGGAATCATCACTTTAATTTGATTTACTTGTCAAGGCACATGTAGCAACCTGCAGATTTGAGAGACTTTGATCTCCAATCTTTAGTTACAGAAATAGTACAGAAATAGTACTACTGCAGCCACAGGAGAAGCAAGTGCCTCGTGGGCTTTCCTGGCCGATGGACTGCATGCTAAAAGGACTCGGCACTTCTGGAAGAGATAGAGCTCCTGAAACCTCTTAAGTATTATCAGTTGAAATGACTTATAGGATTTATGTTGCTGACGTGGAGAACATAACCTGGCCTTCAAAATTCAGTTTCTTCCTCAGTTTTCTGCAGCTGTCCTGGACAGTTGCTGAATCTGGTCTCCTATGGGATTTCTCTGTTGAATACTTTCTGACAATTGGACAGAAATACCCTTGTTTAGTTGTTTTCTTCTTTGCAATGAAAAGAAAATTCACTCTATTCACTGAAGATTTCTTTCAGGAAGTCTTGAGAAGAAGGGAGGAAGAAAACTTTTGAAGAGGGTGATATTTACCATTTTTAAAGGTGAGAAAAACAAGCCAGCCAAACTGTCTGTCCCCTGGTAGCCAGCATTAAAGACAAAACTGAGGAATATAAATTTGTCTGGGGTTTCAGTTATTCTCTTCTGTAAGGCAGAAAGAGTAATTAAGTAAGGGCAATAAGCTCACTCAATTGACTTGAAACAAGGTTTCATTTTTAAGCCTGGATGTAGATATTGAGTTAGTATCAGGGAAGTTCTACCGCTATAGCTAGAATAAGAAAGGAGGGAGGCTGATTCTTCCAGATGAGGGACATCATGACTTTTATCATTGTTAGTGAGAAATATTTGCATTACTCAGGAGAATAATAATAATAATAATAATAATGAAAAATAACTCAGATTTTCCAAAGGATCTTTTCATTTCATTGCATTTACCCTGTGTTCTGCAGTGGTCATATGGTTTAAAGAAAGCTGAGAAAAATCTTATCAGGTAAAGCCTTCCCAGAGGAGGAATTTCTCACAGTCTGTATTGGTTAGTGATTATTTTGTGTCCTGAAGCGAAGGATTCATACATAAACATAAGCTTCAATTCCTATTTGAATTCATGCAATTATCTGTCTGTGAAAAAATAACATTTTCTATGATGAATTTCCAGAATATTTCTGTCAGATATTCCTGTGCCTTGGGTACTTTGGAAAAGCAAATTAAAATCCATTATATAATGAATCTGTGAAAATGGGATGTGACACAATTAAAAAATGGGCTCTCTGGACATTTTTCATATGCTAAAACAGCAAGGTGGGTCTAGATGAAGGTTGCATGGTACAGAGCACACCCAACATTAAGAGTAACCAAAGGAAAATTGCAGGGTGTGCAAACCTCTTACAGCTTTCCCAGGAGAGACACTTGAACAGTGCAACAACCACAGCATGTAACTGGTGGTGGCCACAACAGTAACTCTGTCCCAGGGCAGGACTTCAGTCAGATTTAGAGCTTTCACTAGAGTACATGGACATGAAGCAACACATCTTGATTTTTGCCAGCACCTTGTGTCATTAAAAAAAAAAAATCCATCTAGCCATTCCAGGAGGAATTTTAGAGGTGACTACTTCTCACATAATTTTACAGTTTTTAAATACTTTTCACTTTCATGTGAGTGTAAGGAAAAGGATAGTGAGGACAGCAAGCCATGCAACAGAAAGCTGACCATGACGGTGCTGCCCTTAATCAAGATGAAGTGCAAAGCATTTCTCATAGAAATTATTTCCTGTCTGCTGGATGTATTCCCACAGCACTAATAGAAAGTTGGTATACTGCTGTAATTGAAAAAGCTTACATTGTCTAGAAGGCTAGGTCTGTATAAAATGCCACACAGAACATTTGCTATCAGATAGCAGAAAACACAGAAGTTAATCCAAACATGTCTATGTGGCTTTCAGCTTTAAAAAAACCCAGTTTCATAAATGGAAAAACTAGCACATGCTGGTTGCACTGTGCATTATGCTGTGCTACCCTTTAAATAACCCTGACTCCCTGAACAGAATTTTCTTTCTTCAGACTTTCACAAAATCAGTCTTTGCTCCCTTACACTTACCTTAAAGCTCTTTCTCATTCATGCTGTTCTCACCTCATTCATTTTCCTCAGTATTTCTCCTCTTTCCTACCTTCTCTACTGCCTACTTATGCAGAGTTTAAGGCCAGTTTAACTCCACTAAGCATACCTAAGTACATATCATATGCATCAAGTACATATGAGTTACTTTCTCATTTAGTGGAACTATACATAAATCATCCAGCACCACTTATGGAACACAGACTTCAATGTATAGCTCTTTATCAGATCTGTTGTGTATCCATTCATGAATATTTGAAATGCATTCTATAGAAATTAGGCAGACCTGTCTGCTTGTAGCAGTACTGATCTAAATCAACCCTAAAGCAAATTATTAAAAAAGCCCTCCTCCTTCTCACGCAGAGATTTACAGAGCACTGATCGAAAGCTGTTACCCTGTTGTGCAATGAGAAACTCTCTGTCTCAGGTAATGCAAATCTGACAACACATTTACACATTTGCAAGCATCCTTTCCATTTCATTAAAAAAACTGAAGAAAAAAAATTGAAGAGGTTGATGCTAAGTCAAAAGGGGACTTCTGCAAAGTGTCTGTCTTCAGGGAAATCATCAAGCCACCAATTCTGTACATTCCTGAGGTTGCTGAGAATAGTAAAATGGCCGTTCTGTTCTTCTCTCTAATTTTGGTGCTTAATAACCCATTTCTGAGAGCAGGAAGCCCATGGTCCTTGCGATGAGACCCTGTGATTAGTGCAGCAGCCACAGACTCCCCCGTGCCTGAGCACAACCTTTCACTGAGTTCCCTTTCATGGACAGTCTCACTTACAGTTCATGTCTTCACGGATGCACGATAGTGGAAGCAGACAGAAACAGGCCTTGAAAAGAATCCAAATCTATTAATCTTTTCTTCTGGATCTCCAAACCCAGACACACAATAAGCCATGTGTATATATTTGCCTGTTTCTATTTCCTTATGCTTAAGCATTCTTTGGAGCTAAGTTAAACTTCTAAAGAGTTCAGCATTTTCTTCTTCCTACAGTACTTTGACTTCTCCTTCAAAGCACAGAGTTGACACAAGCTCTTCCCTAAACTTTTCCAAATTGTCCACTAGGGAAAAAGAGGGGGGTTTATGACTTACTTGATCATGACAAGATGACTAACTTTTTAAAATTTCTCTATCTTGGGACTCTCAGCATGAAGAACTAGTTTGTTCTGAGGACAGTTCTCTGCAATGCTGTTTGAATGAATGATCATAAAAAAGTTTAGCATATTTTCATTTTCTTCTATTATTATTCCTGTAAACCGGTGCAGAATTCTTTCTTGGCATTGCAGCAGAGGTTTAACTTAGTAGGAAGGCAAAGGACAGCAGCAAAAGAAGTCAAGCTCCACTTCCAAAATAGATGTTGCAAGCTGACCAAATCATGTGCATACGGAAACCTCATTTCACATGGACATTTTCAGTGACCTTTCTTGCTACCCTATTGCAGAAGTGATATTCTGCAATAACTGTGTCCACATGGCCAGCTGTTTCCGACTTAATTTCTATAACAATGGCATAAAGACAGCAGGGGCCTATTTCTGGGCAGGAATCCTGTGGTACTTTTTCCAGATGGTGAGCTAGCTGTTTTTGTTCTGGATCCTCTCTTGAAACGTGTTGTGATTGCATTGCAGAGCCAGCTGGACTCATCCGGAACTGCAGGACTCGTGGTGAAACTACACATTTCCACTGGTTCATTTCGTTTTGGTGAACAAAAGCATTTTCAAGTTGCTGTCAGTGGCCATGAGGGGAACTCTTCAGTCTTCCATGCCCCTAGGAGCCTCTCAACACAGAAGCTGAGATCTCCACACTGAATGGATTTGTCTACAGGAAGCACACACCATTTTGACAGGTCATTTAGCAGCTCAAATGAGGTGATGGCCCTGTGAAGAAGATGAGAACACTAAGCAGGAATAAACTGTTTCTGAAATAAATTTAATTTTCGGAGCATGGGTAAAAGATTGAACAAGCTGGGGAAAGCGCTGTGCTGCAGATCTATTGTGCTTAGTAGGGACAATAACAATGTAAGTAGTGTGATGATTTCTGTTTTTAGGATCTCTGCCATGCTAATCTTATAGATATGGCAGCGGCACAGCAGCATGGGCCACAAAACAGAAATGGCATGGGAGATTCTTGGTGGTGTTACTTGCTTGTTCCTATGTGATTTTAATGTCTTAAAGTCACCCATGTGTGACCCTGTACTTTGCCTGCTGCACCAAAATGAAACATTTTAAAGAAATGTGGTTAGACAGATGTTTCTCTATAGTTTTTGATGGCCTGGTTGCTCAGGACTGTGGCTTCTCCAACACCACAGTCGCAAACTCATGTATATAGTGGACAAAACAGCAACATTGCTCCAAATCTCATAGGGGATATTCACAGTGTTTAAATTGTTGCTATTGTTTTGGAAAAAAAAGACCTACCATTCCCCTTGCCCTTAAGCAAGAGCCCTACACAAAAAGATGTATTAGTTTTTCCTGAGAAACTACAGGTTGGTAGTGGAGTGTGAATTTAAGAGTTGGAGCAGGAAAAGCAGGAAAAGAGAGTGCTTAAGTGGATGGCTGTGAACACTACCTCCCTTGTAAGTGCCTGCTTGCTTGTTCTAGGTTGATGAGAACAAAGGAGGCTTTTTTTCATGGAGGCAAAAAACAAGAGGTGTTCCCAGATGGCAACTGGCAATGACAACAAATTCAGAGAGGATTTGTGTTCCTTCATGGAGCATCACAATAAAGAGACTTTATTCATCATATCTTTTAAGCATAGGAATTATGCTTTTACGGAAAAGAAAATGACTTTTCACAGAACAGCATAAGTTAAATACATTTCTTTGGTAGCAAAAACCACTGTATACACTGTATTTTGCTGATATGTGTGAAGACCAATGCTTTTATCAGCCACTCGTGTATTCAGCCTGAGGTGCTTCACCTTACAAGAATCAAATGAGATGTTAACAAAAATGTTCTTACCAGTCAATCATAGCATCACTGGGCATGTAAGCTCTATAACCACTGAAAAAGATAAAGGATCTGAGGAGGGTCTGACTTTCTACCAGTCTCTTGATGAGTACAGCAGCATGAAAACTTCATTTTCAAGCAGAAGGTCATGTCCCATCTCCAGCATGACTGGACCATTTCATTGCCCGAGGTTACTGTGGTCTCTGAGAAACCAACAGTAAATAATGCGCACTTGTGCAAAATAATTTGTCTCTTCAAAAGATGCCTCTCATTGCCTCTGCTCTGTAGGTACTATTGTAGGGCATGTAAATGTCTCATATCAGAACTGTACTGCCCAAAGTCATCACATAGATCCTTAACTTTCTTTCCTCCTGAATAATATACTATCTGTTTTCAATTTCTTCTGTGGTTTTGAGAGATTTCTGGCCTATCTTTTTCCTTCTCATTAGGCCAGTGGTTAGCAAATAATAACAAACCTCACCCTGGATGTCTTGGCATTTTGTTAATATTGGTTGCAGAAAATGAGAAAATAAAAAGGAAAGGCCTTCTCTCTGGGTATTAACATTTCCTTGCTCAGACTGCATTTTCTCCAGGCCAAATTAGGAATCTTCTTACCATGAACCACATACTGCTACTGATTGTGTGAAGTAATGGTCTGGACCAGTGGGCAGCATCATCTTGCTTTACAATAGGACACATTTAGCACTCAAACAATGAAGCAGTCACAGCCCTTGATTCTGAGGCAAGTGGAGAGTGGATTGAGTGTGGAGAGGTGAGTAATTACATCTGCGTGTCTTCAGGCATCCTGTATTACAGTATTGGATATTAATTTCTAGATTTAATGTTATTAGAAAAGACTCTTCACAAGACAATGGAGATAAAAGAGATATGCAAAAATGGTGAACCCCGTAAATGTCTACAAATTCTTGCTGGAAGGGAAATGCCTGTTTATGTGTCATTGCTGTACAGCTCTGCCATGCTGCCTGTCTTGTGCACTGAAAGACAACATCCCTCTGGCTCTTCAGAAGGCCAAAGATTCACTCATCCTTCACAGATTTCTACATAGATGTCCTAAATATCTGAGGGAGTCATGATGCCAACAAGAAATCCTGGCTTTCAGGAAGGAGCTGCTCATCAGTAATAACTAGGCCATATCTCATTAGTCTCTTCATCATTGTCCTCCACAATCCTGCATGATGAAACAGCCACCCACATATGGAAAAGTAGAATAATCATTGGGATACACAGAGTAAGCCAATCAGGTAGACAGTAGAGACTGGAAAAACACTGGAAGGCAGATACACAAATGCAAATATTAGTCAGCAAACACTAGTCAGCAAGAGATAAAGAACTGGATCCTTTCTCAAAGTAGTAAGAAAAAGTTGCACCAACTGGCAAGTAAATTCTCAAAGATTGCAGAAAGAGCAAATGTGGCAAAATCTGACGCAGGTATGCCCATGGGTACTGAAATAAAGTTCCCACTGTCAAAGCTCCGTGAACCAGGCAAAAATTTCTGTTAGCATTAAATATGAAGTTACTTGTCCAATTTCTGTATGTAAGAACTGCACAAACTGGAGCTCAGGTTCATAGGCTTTTGAAAATGCATGCAATTATGCTCACAAATCAGGTGTGAAAAATTCAATTCTACATATTTGCATATAGCCCAGTGAAAATAATTGATTTTTCAGTTGGCTAGGCCAGCATTTCTGTTTGATTTCTCTTGAGCACCCAGAGGAGATACAGGCTTCTTATTAACATGGAAAGAAGAAACATTTCTTAATCTTTGAACCTCAAAGACTCCTATGAGAAAGACAGACTTTATCTACGCCTTGATGGAGTTAGAGTAGGAGGTAAGATTTAGTTAGTCATTTAAGATTCTGTTTCTCTCTCTTTTTAAATTTCCAAATACACTTTTAATTTTGGAAAACTAGGGTGTTGCTGGCATTCAATGTAAGTTATCTGTGGAAAGATGTGACAAACAGCAAATACAGGTAGTCTTGCCTTTGTATGTCCAGATGAGGTCCATTCTTTAACAAAGTTTTTCAGGAAGCTGTTAATTCATATTTAGGTTAATAGATCCATGGCATTGTCTTCAAGGGCAAAAACGACTACAGGGGTAAAATGAGTTATACCAACACATGCACAGATTCCACATCACTGATGTCTCTTGCAATAATAACTTTTTATTCAAACAGCGCTGCCCAGGCTGGCAAATGAAGATGTCCAGATTTGCACCAGGAAAGGAAGTAGAAAAGTGCACACTGTTAATCTTTAGCTATGAGGAAAATATTTTTATGCATAAGGCAGCAACAATTTTCAGATATTATCTCAATATCAAGGTCATGCTAGCTTTTGAGAAAAGGATCATGCTTGGCTTTAGATTAAATAGATCTTGGTGGTTTGGTAAAAAATTTCATATGTACATTTTTTCCATTTTCAGTTTTCATCTCTACAAAAGAAAGCATTTCACGAAAGGGTTTTGAATTGAGACTTGTAGGTAGTGGACGTGTGTGGAAATTTGCAGCCTGAAATTTGCTTAAGAGAAATCATGTTGAGCTGCCGTTTGGGATGTGCACCAGGGGAATCCAAGACTCATGCTCAATGCAAGGCAGAAGGGATTAAGTGCTTGCCAGTCTCAGCACCTCTGTGCCTCTGACTCAGCTGAACTGCAGTGTCTGGGGTGTGTCTGGGAATGAAGTTCACATACACATCAAATCTCTATAGTATTTAAAAATGTTACTTGAGTTTAAGTCAAATCCACACCTGCATGACATTTAATTATAACAAACGTTGAGTTGAATTGTACATTCACAGATGTTAATAAAAGGATTGCTGTGAGCCTCAACCCTGACACCTGGGTAACACAGGATAGTCAGGTTGTGATAATCTGACTTGCATGAGCATTAAAACAAAAGGATCACTGAGTTCAATTAGCTTATACACTTTTAATAAATACAGTTTATTGCTTTTTATTGCAAAACTTGCATGGAAAATACCCTCACTGATGAAGAGCATGTGATTTTCAAGAATTGTTTAGTGAATTTAGGCCAGGGATAGCCCCAGCACAGTCAGGAGTTAACCAGAGCAGTGGTTTGCTGGTGTGAACAAATGGCCATGACCCCATGGTTTATGTTTCTGTGCTGTAGGAGCCTTCAAGGATCCCTGCTGCCAGAGGTGCGTGCCAGAGCTCACGGGACAGCAGCTGTGGCTGGGGGAACCACTGCACCTCTAAACAATGACAGCTACTCTGCACCCTCTCCACTTCACAGCAAGAGCCTCAAACCTTCTGCCTTCTTCCCTCTCACCATTCCTCTTCCGCAATGTGAGCAGCTCAATCCAAGCCAGGAACACGGCACTCACCTACAATGCAGAAAAAAGCAATACAGACTCTGCTGCTAAGAAAAAACCTCCTGTCAGTTACAAGTCAGGAATATTACACCCTGAAACTAGTAAAATTGTCTTTAGATTGCTGACAGGAGCCCCTAGACCTTGTATTACTCATTATTTATTAATAATCCTAAGATAATATCTATAGCAACAAAAATTGATTTTGGATGTAATTTCAGGCAGTCAGATTTCCAGTGGATTTGGAGTTTTGCTTCCTGTTGCTCTCAGGTAAAGCATTAAAGGACTAGGACTAGGATCACTCATGCTACTAACCAAAAGACCCAGAGGACCTGTTTCCTCATTTTTACTGTGTACAGAAAAAACAGAGATTTATAATGCTATATATATGAGGCCTTTGAATTTATAGTGTGCTGCAAACACATTCAGATATTAATGTAAATACATGAAGATTTGACTGTGCAACTGGGTGAGATATTTCCCTCATGGACAGATATCTGTCTGTTGAAAAACAAATGAAGCCTTGGATTTTTTGGTTGGCTTTGCTCCACATTGAAGTTTTCTCCAAAGTGGTCTGTAGGTCTTGGTGCCTGCTATTTCTGTGTGTAGTTCTTTTAAATAAATGTATGTTCTGATGCACATAGCTTAAAAGTCAAATTTTCATCCGAGTCGTGTGTTTCTAGGCATAGCTCAGGGTTCGGAAATACTTTGGGCTACATGCTGGAAGGGAGGCTGTTCCATGGCACGCTGCCACATCTCTTTTGATTAGGAAGCTCACGGCTGGATAACTTCTGAAAACAGGAAGGTATGACAGGAAAACTTTATTTCGATTAAATATCTCCTATGTAAACACAGGAATTCCACTGTCATCCCTGCTCCTTATCCTCAGCAGGTTTTGCAAGGACAGACTGGCTGGGTGACAGGTCCAGTGGCTCTGTGCAGGCCATGGGTCACTATGAGCAGGTTTCTTACCTTGCTCAGCTGGCAGCTGAAAGAAATTAGCTGAAAAGTCACAACACAGCCAGTGTTAGCAGAATTTACTAGTCCTCTGTGGATCTAGTGATTTTTCGTGGAGACCTAAGGGAAAGCTTTCAACATATGAATTATCTTATGCACAAGATGACTGCCACCTCCTCTTACTGCCAGCGGAAAGCAACAAAAACAACCCCCTGTCTCCTCATGGGATGTGAGGAGAACAAGTGGAGTTAAGCACAGGAAAACAGGGGAGAATACAGCACAGGGTGAGGGCTGGAAGAGGTTATGGGTGGGAGTGGGACACCAGGGCTTGGCTGGCAGCCCCTCTCTGTGTGCAGCATGGAGGAAGGTCACCCCTTCTGGGCCTATGTGGGTGAGTGTTCAAGGCTAGATTTTAACCTTAGAAGTTAGTGGACACTTTGAAAGCACCACCATCTCCCTTAAGCTCAACTGAAAAGCCCTAAAAGTAGATTAATTTAGCATATCAGCAGTGCTTTTTGATGTATGCTTGTGTTTGTTGGGGACAGCAGTCATAAACTGTTTTGGTGAAGGAATTTGGAAGGCTGAGGACACCCAGTGAGCTGCTGCAGGGAAGCCAGGTAGAGGGAGATGGAAAGTGGTTTGAAGATGACTGAACAGAGCTATGGGAAGCTGCAAATGGCAGTAGGGTTCCCACCAAACCAAAGGACATTGTTGGACACCTTAAGGACAGGTGAGCTCAGCTCCTGATCTGCAATCACTGGGGAGAAAATGGATCACTTGGGGGTAGCTTAGGATTACGGAGTTGCAATGGGGCATGGAGAGAGAAGTTTATAGAGTACAGAAGGTGAAAGACACCAGTTCTTAATTATTAGATAAAAAAGTGCCATTACAGGATTGGTGCCTATAAAACACCATGGAAGGCAATAGGGAATGACCAGACATCCTTCCCACACCATGGTTCCCCAGCCTATACAGACTTTAACATCATGAACCCTACGTTAAACACGACTTGACGTAACTATTAATCACCCAGTGCACATGTAAAAATCACCGATCCACATGTATTGACAGAAAGCAAGCTGGAGAAAACATGCAGTGTTTATTTGATGAAATACAGAAGGTAAAAAAAAGTTGCAATGGTAATGGTATTATCTGTTATTAATTTGCTCTCTTTATAGCTCAATTTCCCCTAAAGTTCTCAATGAGGTTTAATATAAAGTATGAAGGATCACTAAAAAGATCCGTTAAATATACAAAATGAAGCTTAGAAATCCAATTTCTTAGAAGGCTGGTTAAATTAATTATAACTTAATCTGCTCCCAAATCACCATAAAATTCAGGATCTCACCAAAAAAGGTGAATTTTGAACTAACACTTGGTGTTCATGAAGCAATGTTACATCATTTAATTCCCCCATTTAACTCATCAGTTAGCCATACTGACACTTTCTGTGTTTGTGTACTTAAAATGTATTGCAGTTTCAATAAATCCCTCATTAGAAGTTGCAAATATTCAGGTGAGAATCAGGTAGAAGAAAATCAGAACCATATTTAAGAATTATAGAAATTTTACTGTCTCTTGCACAATGTTTTATGGTATTAGTGGAAATCTGGTTTCTTAATCATTTTAATCCTCATGCCTGCCATTAACTCTTTGCTATGCAGTTCATAAATTACTGGTTGTTAGACAAGGTATTTCATTCCTTCTACAAACTTACCTGGGCTTTAATTACAGAGAAGTCTGAAAGTTTTCTGTACCTCCACAATTCTAGACTTCACACTTCTGATAAACTCGGAAAAGTACCTTGTACTGATGAATTAAAAATCCATCCTCAAAGTTGCCCTCAATAGTCATATGTTGTTTAATCATACTGTGCAAACTGTGACTCCTTAGAACAATTATACAGATCAGTTTCCTATATTTCTTTATAAACAATACTGGAATTAATTAGTTGGAATGGCTTCCTTTGCTTCGCCTCTGATGTCATGAAAATGCTATTGCTAGCTCTTCCTTGGACAGAATAAACAAGCATATCTGATATGCAAGCTAATATAATGTCCTTTATTTACATGATTGTAAATCCTGTTAGCTTTAAAACAATTTTGAATTTAGGAGAGAGCCAAAAAGGAGAATAACAAAGGAGAGAAGTGACCTCAGTGATTCCACACTGACGTATCTTCAGCCTTAGAACTGCCATGGGAAGGTTGTGTTATCAGTTGGCTTGGGAAACCTGAGTGCTGGCTCTGCCATTCTGCCCAGAGCAGGACATAAACAACTGCTAATTGTTTCAGGAGTTCATATCTTTTACCTGTATCTCAGTTAAGCCTTCTGTGTAGCATGCATAGGGTTTCAGACATGCTGAGTTAATCCTTTAAATAGAGCCAAAGTGGCATTTTAGGGCTTCATCTACAAATGAACTTTGTATTCAATATCTTAGTGTTTTAGGTTTCTACTATAACATCTACGAGGTTTTTTTCTTTGGCTGCTCATCATATTGGACAAGTTGTTAATCTTAGCATCTAAACTAGAAATCTAATATCTTTCAAAAATGGTGATTATATTCCTATGAAAATATTGCTGTATGGTACAAAAATGCCATGAAGGATCAGCCAGTTGGTGCTGTATTTGTGAGTTGGTGCTGTGTAGGTTTGAAGCTTAAACTGAGGCTGTTTATCTAAGCACTCTTTACTAGTTTATTTTTAAAAGTGTAGGTATTGTCCATGTTTCCTCACAACATTTACTCAAGAATGAACATGTAATGCAAACCTGATGAGCATTTATCACACTTTGTCTACTTAAACATGTCTTTTCAGCTACATTCCCCACTTCACTGTGAGCTTTACTAAAGCCCAATTCTTAAAGATTACAAATAAAGAACCAGGGTAGAAGCCAGATCCATAGTAAGAATGGCAGAACTCCTAGTTTTTTCAATGGAACTGAGATTTCAGTCCAGTCTTTGTCAAGGAAGAACTCAGAGAGAGGTGGCTAGGAGCTTTTCTTGTAAGATGCTGGCTTTGCCTCACCAGTAATTGGTTGAGGTGAGGACTTCACACACATCCAAACAGAAGTTTATTTTAATCATATTGTGGTACTTACATTTAAGTATACAGAATAATCCAAATGATATAAGTCTAGGAAATTGAAATTATGTTCAAAGATGTCCATACAGGTTAATATTTGTTTAGAGCTGATTTACTGTAACTTAACTCATAGTGGAATTTCAATTTCAGATGTCCAAAAGCACAGAACAGCCATCTTGCCCAAGGTCTACCCAAGCCATCTGTCATGATAAGTAAATACCTAGAGAACAGTGGCAGCATGGCAAACATTTTACAAGTACGCCAAATATTTTGATTCCAGGAACTTCGTTAAGTTGTCCTGACTCCAAAGGTAGTTACTCCCTAACGCAGCACATAATCTCTGAATGGATGCTGAGGCAATACCCCACACACTGAGTTGAGCCCATTAGAGCAAGTCTTCTGGACTAGACCCATTGCCCCACGTGTAAAAGCCTTATTTCTTGCAGCCCCCTCAGGAGGTTTGCTGGTGTGCGCGCACACACAGGGAAAGCTGTGTTGGGTCTTCTACACAGGGACCTGTTCTTGTTCAGTAGGTCCAGTCATTTGTCAGGGAAAGGACAGTGACATTCAGGCTCTGCCTGCCTGACTTACACGGGCTGGAAACCACTGTTTTTATAAATTAATTCCCTTTCTTTATTGAACATGTGACTTACGGGATCAGCCTTACCATGGTATATGCAGGATTAGGTTTGCTGGAATCAGTGACATCATCCCATGGTCTGGCACTCTTCCTTTCTAAAAAAGGCACAAGAAAATAAGAATAGAAGAGGTAAGTGGTTGTTTCATCTTAAAAAAAAAAAAAAAAAAGCCTGATTTTTGGTTCTTCCTTTCTTTCTCTTCATTTTTCCATGACAGAAGTAGATAAAGTAACCATGGGCCATATATTGCTGAGAAATCAGAAATTGTTCAGGAACTTAAGCTCTTCCCAAAAACCTGGAGAAAAGTTTATATATTTGAGAGCTTTTAATATTTAATTCTATGCAATAAATATTCTTTGATTAAAAAAAAAACAATTGGGTATTTCCAAGTGTAAAACTGAGCCTGAATTGGGATATGTTAAACGTGTGAGTAGCCAGAAGTTTCAGATTTAGCAGAGGGGGAAAATTCAAATTGGACTTATAACTTTGCTGTGAATTTGTATCTTCCTTCTGGACTCCATGTCTCTTGAGTAAGCCCTAAAATAGTCTAATTTTTGATACATAATATAATTTTGATAGAATTACAAAAGCCTATGCTATATATAAGAATTAATATAAGCATATGTAATTGATTTTAAAAATATTAATGTGCTTAATGTACATTAAAACAGAGAATTATGCTAAAGTTAGCTGTACGGTGCCAACTGGTTTTGAAAAAGGCAGCTTCCAGGAAACCTAAATGCACTTATTCCCATTTTGCTGTTGAGGGAATTTTCTGAGCTGGTTTGTAGTCAATTCTATTGAGTTGCTGTTTGTGTTTGCTTGTTTGTGTTTTCTGTTGGTGTCTTTTACTGTTGTAGCATTCATTCGACAGAAAAGCATAATTTATCCTTACAGATTTGCTGAGGGAGATCTGTGCACTGCAGTCATTATCTTTATAAGGTTTAGCTCATGGTCACTTCCTCTGGGATGTGAAGGAAAATGAGGTACAGGCAGAAAGCAGTGAGAGGGTTACTAGAAGGTAACTAGAAACTTCAAGGAATACTGCTATTCAAAATGGTGTTCAGTTTCATGTGCAAAGCAGGTACTTTTGACAGGATTAAGTTCTGTAAGATTTTCAGAAAGTATTTATAATAAGAAATTGAAAGTTTTACCTTTTTATTTTTATATATGTAAAACTGGCTGGGTTTCACTCTAATTTTTTTTAGACTCACTTTAAAAAATGTGTTTAATTTTGTATTTTCCTTATTTTAATATTGTATATTCTTTTATCAGATGATGAATTGCATCCACACCCATCTGAGTTACATGTGCTACTCGCTATCCTCAGCAGCCCTGGACATGATGTGATGTAGCAGCCAGGCATCATGTCCTAAAGGCTCATAATTAGTGTAGGACGTTAGTAATCGGAATGCCACAGTTCCACTGGTCTGCTGGATGGCCTAGGACAAGATTTTCAACCTCTCTCCTTCAGTCTTGGAGCTCAGAAGATGCAATACTGCAGACCTGTCTATTTCCATGTGGAAAAATCACCACCAGTTTCTGAGTTTCTTGGTGGTACATCAAAGACAATTTGGTCTTCAAGAACACTAACAGAGACAAGGGAATAGAACCTTGCTCATTCAAGACAATTGGCTGGAATCTAGGGTTCAGTTTGTTGGGTAAAAACCTTAATCTCTCTAATCCTCTAAATGTGCAGTAGAGATAACATAGTTTGCCTTCTCCTATCTGCTATTTTATTGTTGGTTATTTATACCATACTTTTTTCTGTCAGTTCTACTATGTGCATGTATAGTTTCATAGCTCCCACACTAAATGAAGCTTTGACTTTCTAAACACTACTTCAGGTCTTAAGGTTTGTTTTTTTCCCCTCCAGAATCCACTGTAAAATCTGTTTTTACTTGGTTGTTAGCTTTTTCAGGACCATCTTCTGCTCTTCTCTCCAGAGTGAGTCACCCTAAAATCCGATAGCTTCTGGTGAAAATAAGTGATCTGCCATTCTAGCTGTTTCAAAGTGTGAATAAATTACCATTTGCACCCAACACATGACCTCTTTGCACTGCCAATATTAAATCCACCGTTTTCATTATTTTAAACTACTGGTATTGCAAGTACTGTCTAACTGCAAAGCATTTGGTCTCATCATCTAAACAGTACCACAGAGATAGATAATATCATTTCATTGCTATTTTGTTTTATTGTTATGATAAATATAGTGGTGATGACAGGAGAGATGTATGTCTGACAGCAGTTCTTGGAAAGTAGGTTGTGATCTAATAGAGCATAAATGCCTTTTTCTCCCTTTTGTCTTCCATTGAGACTAGCAAAAACAGTAAGCAGGACAGGACAAATTCTAGGGCATGGTGAATTATGAGTTTTTCAGTGGCACTCATTCTCACTGTAAGATGAAGGGTAGGATTTTTGGTTCTGAAACAGGAGGAGGTAAGTTTGGGTTGAATAAAAAAAAAAATGCCAAGGGATTTACATATCATTCTATGTCTTTGAACTGTATGTTTCTAAGGTGTGTTTTCAGCATATTTCTTTACACCACAAACTATTTTATATGATACTTGGATTGTACTATGTCACATTCCTGTAAAGATGCCGGTATCTGGGTTATTCATTACTATTTAAGGAACTATTTGACTCCTTTCTGTTTCTTCATCCATCTTCACATCTTCTTCCTTCTGAAATCCACTTGTGCCTGATGTTTTTCACGGCAAGATTTTAGCCAGAGATGCAATAATTTCAGAAAACTCAGTGTATTAGACAGTATGTCATCTGCTCAAGACCTGACCTTTAAAGATGCAAATCACTTGAAGGGCAGGGACGGTGAAGATTATATTACTGCATCTCAAATTTGGACCTCGAGGAGATTGAGGAACAGATTGTATGCAGTCACAAATCAGAGAAATGTGCTCATGGATGGCTTAAGGCTGCTCTGATCTGCTCTGATCTGAAGGCTGCTTTGCAAACTCTGACATATACTGTGAGAGCTGCAAGAGAGCCCTGTAATTGCCATGACATTCACATTCAGATCAGTTTCAGGTGAGCAGTGTAAAAGGATGACTAGGTTGTCACTGCTTAAAAGCTTTCAGGGACAAACTTACAAGCTGACACTAAAGAGAGCTGAATATGCATACAGGTTATTAGTGCTGAAACCAGCTGCTGAGAGTAACTGGCATTGGTTTTGGAAACCACCAACCTTGTTATGCACTTGAGATATTCATAAGCACTATATGGTAACCTTCTTTATAGCCATTCTGCCTCATTTGTTACTTTCAGGACACATCTATATATGTATGTTTATAAACTCTGTAAATAGACATCTGCATTTTTTTATGTTGAAAATGTATTCTTCATTATTATTGAATTATTTAGTCACTACCAATAAAACCTTGCAGCCATTTCACAAAATTCTTCAAGGAACAGCTGGAACCTCATGATGTTTCTGACCACATCATCAAGCTGTGGAGAACAGACCTGACAGCTTGCATCTGTAAGAATAACCTGGGCTATAGTCTTGATCTTCCTCCCTGAGGAAAGGCTGTAGATCTAGTGCCATTCCTTGGACAAGTTAACACCAAAGATGATGGATCCCTGCAAGCAATATTTCATTGATTGGTGGGTTCCTTTTGTGAAGGAAAGGGCTGGACCACAAGGACCTCATTCTTTTTTTCCCTCCTATCATTTATTATTTTACTTGTGTCCACTTTTGCCTAACCTCCCTATTTTTGTCAGGTGAAATCTAAAAGTAATTGCAGGAAGAGAAAGGATAAGTATATTTCTTGAAACTGTTCATGCGAATGAGGATTGATTTAGGACTCTACAGCACCAAAGTAAAGAAGGGAGACTGTCAGCAGGTGAACCTTATGGAAGAATCTCTTTACTCTACAGCACCAAAGTAAAGAAGGGAGACTGTCAGCAGGTGAACCTTATGGAAGAATCTCTTTTAACTCACACATTAAGAAAAATATTTACCCTGAATTCTAGAAATGCTTAATCAGATCCCAGATAAAGCCATGATAACCTCAAAGAGATGTCTCCCTTAGTATTTGTTGGTTTTGCATTCAATGTCATCTTGATGCTTATTAGCTTAGAAAAAAAAAAGCAATTTTTCTAAACTGATTCTCAGAGGTCACTTCAGGCTTTAGGAGATATTGAACTTCCAAGTACTTGCATTGTTTCTGAAAGGGGGCAGGAAATTATTTATAAAATATCATTCTTCCTCACAGAATTTGTGTCTGGAATTGGAACAGGAAGACAGCTGCAATTTGTCCAGCATTTCCATCATCGTCTTTTGAGCAGCTTAGATAGCTCCAAGAAACTCAGAAATGGATCTTTTTTATACCTATCTATATGACATTATAGATCTTATTATCTGGATGCCTGTTTGGTGTTTAAAACACTTTCTGCACGTCTTTATGTATTGGCATGTGAGAGTTCATTTAATAGAAAAGTAGTAAACCTGTGTAAAATATTTTTTTTTAAAGTGCGGGCCATACATATTTGCTTAAAGTCTTGAGCAGTTTCTTAATGAACTACGTTTTATCCCTTACCATTGAAGATCTAACATGTTTGATCACTGGCATGCTGCCAGCTGTCTCAACACAGACCACCCACCCTTCACAATGACGTCAAGGAAGTCCCCGAGTTTGCATTATTCAATGGCAAGGAAGCCTTTGCTATCTTTGACTACACAGATGGTGAGCAAAGGGATGGGAATCTTTGGTTTGGACTGCATCCCTTGACTCTGATTTGTTTTCTCTTCTCAACAGAGCCCCTCTGTAACAAAGAAATCTTCTGTTTCGTATACTTGCAGTAGGAAAAAACCCTTCCGATTGATGACAGGTGCTTCTCAAAGTGCGTCATACAGCTAGGAAAAAACCCAGCTGAAAAATGCATGGAACTTCAAAAAGCCTTTCGCAAGTCCTGCTGTGCGATCCCTAGGAATGTGCTTCACTCAGCTGAGCTCAGTGCAAGGCTATTTTCTTTCACCTTTTTACCCGGCTTCTCCTTCCTAGTGTCGCTGTAGCGTCCCAGTCTGTGTCTGTGCAAACAGGTTCACAGGGGCACAGAATCACAGAACAGTTTGGGTTGGAAGGGACCCACAGGGTCATCTAGTCCAGCCCCCCTGCACCAGGCAGCGGCATCTTCAACTGGATCAGATTACTGAGAACCCTGTCCAATCTGACCTTGAATACTACCATCTGTAGCATCCACCAGCATTCTGATTTCCTTCTTTGTACTCTGCATCCTCTGCCATCTGCTCTTGGACTCTTCCTGATGTTTTTGTGTTGCAAAACTCTTTGAGACAGGATGTTTTCCTTTTTATTTGTTAAGGACCTAGTGTAGAGTAATGATAAACAGGAATCTGAGGCTATGATGGATATCGAGTTGCTGTACTTTCCTGACATTGTGGAATGTGTCAGTTACTCAGGTGTGTGGGACTATTACAGACAAGGAGGGGAGAGCCAAATATCAGCTAATACTTAAGAGTGAGAATGATACTAAAACTACTAAGTTTTTATGATTTTGCATCCAGATGTCCCCCTGTTTTCAGTTAAGAAAAGTCAAGACCTGTAAGTTCAGATAAAAGGACTCCTGGAAAGTGAAGGGTTTTGAATACTCCCATAGGGGAGAACTGAAGGGTGGAAAGAGTTTGGTTTCAATCTATTAAGCCAAGGTGAAAGTCTGTGCTTGCTTTAAAATTTGCCTTCATTCAAACCGGGAAGCACTTAAATGTGTAATGGTGTCTTTGCCTTCCTCCTGACCTCAAATACAGAAGATGTGGGAGGTCAAATGGTCAGGGATGGATCAGGCAGGCCCTACTCCTCTCTAAGGCTTAGAAATATTCTAGGGTAAAATAGACCTTTGCTTGGTATCACATTTCAGCTTTCTGTTTAGAGAAGATTCCCCTCATGGAGCTGCTTGATCACTGTATAGTCCTGTTCAATGGCACCAAGACCTGCAGATTAGATCTGCAGAACCATGAGCAGTTAGTGCTTAGTGCAAAGGCATAACCCAAGAAGAAGTAAAGGGCAAATTTTACCTTAAAATCAGCAAAAATATTCAGCTAGAGTTGTGGAATTATGTGTGGAAAGGACAGCTGGGGACCTAAGCTTTATCTCAGAACACCTCAGAATGAGGTGGTTTGTTTGAAGGAATATAGTAAAGCTCAAGATCTCCACTGACTGATGTGCACTGACATTTTTCTCTTGACCCCGTTATATGAAAATTGAATTGTAAAAGCTTGATTTATAGAGTTCACCTTTACAAGTGTAACACATTTTGAAGTAATTTCCTTCAGATGACAGAGATGTTATGAGACACTAGGGAGCAGAGTGGAAGAACCATGATTTACTTTTTATGTTGCAGCAATCAACACACCCTTTATCTTCCTGGACCATACAGGAAGAATTATTGAAACCTGTTACATTAATTAGGCATGCATTCAGAAAAAAATTGCCCTAAGTCTATTAAGTGGACACAATCCACTTCAAAATTTCTTTTACACCTTTTGTGTAATAAGTAGTTCTTGGTACAAGTAATATGGCTTATAAGGGGAACTGAAATTTACATATGTACCTTGGACAGATCTAAGTTTCAATAGATCGTTGAAGCATAGTTGCATGAGGAAACATGACTTACATATATGGGTTTTGTTTATAGTGTACAAATTTTAAGCACCCTGTTGAAAATGTGAACTTTCAGTTGAAATAGCACTGCCTGGAGGAACACTAAGAAAACCAAAAGTTACACTGAAATAAATTGGCAGTGAAATTTAAGTCCGGCAGTCCTAAGACAAGTACCTTTATTAAGTTTAGTTTCAAACAGGAACTACAGAGAAAAGAAGTGTGGGGGAAATAGGTGTAGTGGTAAAACAAAATCCTGTAGGCCTGGAATCAATTCACTTAACTCTAAGTGCTTATTTGAGTTGCCTACTAAGACACCTTTTTCCTCAGTCTGTTTTCTGATCAATGAAGGGAAAGGCACCATAAATCAGTTAGCCACCATTAAGCCAAAATCATCCTTGGAAGTCATCAGTCATCTACCTGTCTGTAGAATATGGAGTGAATCTGGAGCAAATGAGCTGGTAACTTATGCACATTATGGATAACCCAAAAATCAGAGGAATGAACTCAAATCTAAATGGATGTCATAACAAACCTGGAGAAGAAATTTGCTTTTGCTAGAATTAAAAGCAAATAGAAGGCCCCAGATAAGTTGATTGCCACCTTCTAAAAATAATTCAGCTTCTCTCTCTAAGCCATAATCTATTGTTCATTCTTCAGGAATCAATATGCAATTTTGCATGACAGTCTGTGGAAACACAACTGGGAGAGATGTTAGGTACTGCCTTTCTACTTTGATTTCTAGACAAATGTCTGCTAATTAAAAAACAGTTTGAAAAAGAGTCAAGTGGGAGAAAAATTCTGAAAAATTCCATAACTATATTTCTACACTCTTCATAAAAGGTATTTCAAGTTCTGGTGAAACTCAGATATTTCCATTAAATTATTTTTCTCAAAAAATTAGAATTCCATCTTTCAGGGAATCTCTATACTGCTGTTGTTCTATTTTATTAATAAAATATGTGGAAGGAGATCCAGTACTGACATTTTGGAATTGATTTATTTCCATGGGATTGAGTTAAAAATCAGATACGACATACATCATGTGCTTCTTCCAAAGAATTAGCAATTTCTTCCAAACTGAGAACTAAAGCAATTATTGTGCCTTCCCTAGAAAACAGGAAGAAATATTTCTGAATCCTATCTGAACAGTACTTTCCGTCACTTTAAACAATAGATCAACTTGTGCATTGAGTTACTTTCAGACAACCATTTCTGTTCTGAAAGCAGCTGCATTTCAAATCTTGCCTTGTTTCTATCCTCTCACCTTCATGGCTGCAATAGCAGTGCTCTCATCTTCTTGATAAGTAATAACAGGGTTCTTTTCCCTGTATGTATCTGCCAGCCAGGTGAATTTAGCACAGAGCACATGAGCTGGAAGTGGTTTAGCAGTTTTTCTTGATATATTCACAGCAGACATTTTGGTCTAAAACAAG
The DNA here is from genome assembly GCA_013400975.1 of Atrichornis clamosus. Classification (NCBI taxonomy): domain Eukaryota; kingdom Metazoa; phylum Chordata; class Aves; order Passeriformes; family Menuridae; genus Atrichornis; species Atrichornis clamosus. The sequence continues at coordinate 90,037 of WBMZ01006643.1, forward strand.
CATTGATCCAGATTACTTAATTTCTGATGTTCTGTCAACAGTATTGCTAATTAGTAGCTGAAGTGTGGGACCTGGGAGATGTAGGCTCTGTCCTAGGCCCTTTGGGCTTATCCCTCTTAGCCCTTCATGTTTCTGTGCTGGGATCACAGAGTGTAGTGGCCCAGGGTGTACAAGGGTACAGTCCGATGTTCGTACCACTTGTTCTATCAGAGCAGAACCTGTTCCCCAGTTAAAGGAACTCCATGACCAATGAACAGGTGTCAGGGCTGCTCTTCGGCTTCAACAGAAGAGTAAAAGATCTCAAGGAACCAGAACTTTAATTTCGGTTTTAAGAGCCATAGCAAAGAAAGGAAATGCATAATGCAGCAAGATGTCCCTTTTACAGCTACTGTTTTCACATGGAACTGCCCTCAGCTGCTACAAAATGGGGAGCAAATTACATTCCTTTTTGTTTTGGAATTCAAAAACAGTCAGAGATATCCTCTTGCTCCAAAATGTCTTACTGGTTCATTTCTTTTTGAGTCATCTCTTGCATCTGTGCTGGCTAAGGATAAATTGCTGCTGTTCTGATTTGGTTGAAATTACATTTAGACTGCCAGAGGCTGGAGCAAACCAAATGGATCAGGTTTGTATTTCACTTATCCCCAGGCAACCCTAGTGAGTTCAGCAGGTTCACAGGGAGGTGATTAAAACCCAGATTCAATCTGTGTCTTTTTTACAGGGTTATGTGCAATCTGTCACACATGCTTCTCTATTTTCACACAGTTACTCTTTGTATTACACTTCTGCATTGCATTCATTTCAGTTTAGCCACAAACACTAGCTGAGAAGCAGAATTTTCTAAGGAGTTTGTTGCTCACTCTCTCCTGATATGATCTATACTATGCTCAAGTTGAATGTTTAGATATGTCCTGCTTGTCTCTAAGAACTATAAACAAGTTTTTATCCACATACTCATGAAACTGATTAAGAGAAAAGCCTGTAAATCAGGTACCCTACGTTGCATTGAATAATTCTTGAAAAATATTTGTCTCTCTTTTTCAGCCACTGCCTTGTAGCTCCAACAGGAGGAGTTTATCAGCTTTGTTTTCAAAAGACATAAATTTTGGGCTGTACAGTTCAGAGAGATATTTTCTTAACCTTACATAGGAGCAGAGCACAAGTCAGAAGAGTCAGAACCTCAGATGAAAAAAATAAATGAATTTGATAGGAATGATTTATATTACCTAAGGATCTGGCACAGTATCAGAGCAGACTGTGTAGCACCATTTGATGCAAAGGATTGTTAGGTAACATACCAGACAAGGAAATTTCAGTTATTCTCTGAGAAGTTGGCATGCAGCATTTCTTCTAAATCAAACAATGCCTATCACTGGGCTGAAAAACTACGGCTTGACCTTGAGGGCAAGGCTGACAGCCTTGTTTGTTGAAATGTACCCTCAGCTTTGAAAATGTCCTCCCCTTACATGATGGATTTGATTCTTCACTGGAAAATCTTCTGCCAGAAAGATTGCTTGGGATTTCATGTGAGTTCGTCTGAAACACGTCCAAGATGGAGCTCAGAGTCTGTATACACACACAGTGTATTGAGCTACCTAGGGTGAACTTAGAGGGGAAAATAAGCAGGCATCTTCTGTCCTGAAGGTGACTCTGCCAAGTTCTTCATGTGCCATTTTCTGTGTGTGAAGAGAGAAGTTTCAGATGGCTTAGGGAAATATCTTTCTTGTAGAAATGGTACATAGCAAAAACATATTTGAAAGGGTTTTAAGGCAAAACAGTCTTCTAACAGGAATTTGAGATGGTCAGAATTCCCATTTATAATCTAACAGAGACAAGAAGGCAGAATGAGTTGCTGTGAGATCTAAATCCAAATATTCTCATCTTCCAGGGAGAACGTGGCATTTTTACAGGATTTCACAGGGTATTCTGAGTTGGAAGGGACCCACAAGAATCGTCGAGTCCAGCTCCTAAGTGATTGGTCCATACACAGATAAAACCCAACTTTGGTATTGTTAGCACCATGCTCTAAACAATTGAGCTAATATCCTATTTCTAAAAATAGATTACTGGGAATAAGAGCCCTTTAACCTGGACAATTTAATCTTGAGAAAACAAACATAAATAGCATTAGGATTTTTCTAGCTTTTTATTTTATATCTTTCTGTAACTGTTACCTAGAGAAAAATATCTCTTATATGCCATAGTAGCAAGTGCTACATATATAGATTTTTGCACCTGCCAATGCTCCAAATACTGAGAGAACATCCTGAAAGTGGCCAGTTTACTTAGATATTTTTAATATTTGGCATAAGATATGCTTGAATAAAGCAATACTGCTATGAGACCACAGTGGCAATTAACAGATGATAAGTAAAGGGCTGCAAATTACCTGTTTTCAAAGTTGTCCCTGCAGATCCCCTTTCTAGGCAAGACACACATCTCTCCTACTTCATCATATTCTTTATTTTAAACTGCTGTTCATTGAATTTCATCACCTGATCCTGATACAAATGACGATTTGCACTGATGGCAACTCAGTGTGTGAAAACCAGTAGAGGTTCTTCACAGCAAAAGCAAGCAATTTTTTCCAAATATGTATTCTGATAGAATAGAAATCACTCCAGAGCACACGGCTGTCCTCACCTGTGGTTATTCCCTACAGAAGCTTTCTCATCTCCTGTTTAAGGAGATGTATGTTTGACATAATTAAACCTTTTATGATACACAGTGACCAAACTTTTGCTTGCTCCATTTCTCCTTCTTGATAGGAGTGTGGATTTTTAAAGTTTCTTTTCATTTAAGAAGCACTTAGTTAGACACTGTGCTAAATCTCCCATAAGATGGAATTAGTTTAAGCAGTACCTTAGGTGACAGGATTTAGATGCCTAAACGGCAAACCACAAAATTCCACTCTAGTACAGCTTATAGAGCATTGTGAAGTCTGCAGGCAGTTCAGATTTTTAGAAGAAATTTCCGGAAGTGTCTTTGGGCATGGCAATCATTAAAAGATCCTGATTAATCTGTGGCTACAACCTGCCAGGATCTACCAGGGAGGTGCTCTTAGCCTCCTTGTTGGAAGACAGTCTGAGGGCGTTCTGAGGGTGGGCCTGTTGAGAGTGGTGCCATCCAAAATCCATCAGAAGAAGCTACATTCTTTTCAAGCTATAGGTAAAGTGATGTTTCCCCAGGCCACTTATACCCAAGCTTAATGGATGGGTGGTTTGGGTGTGTGCGGGACCTGTTGACAAGCCTTAATCTGAGGGCCTAGGCTCAAACTCTCATCTTCCTAATTTGTTGGAAAAAACCCCTGTGCCTAAGGTGTGGACTAACAGCCATGGGTGCCGCAGGGTGGTCTGAGGTGGCTGTCAGCAGGGGTGAGAAGCTCGGTGTCACACCACTATGGCTACATTACACTGTGCACAGACTTCAGTTTCCTGTACCACCCCCTTCCTAGGCCAAACACTCACTTTACCAAGAAAGGCAAAAAAACCCCCCTTTGTCTTTCCTGTAGATTCATAAGTATCTTTTTCTCAGTGTAGATTCTTCCACAGTCCCCTACACAAGCAGCTCGCAGACACAGGTAGCTAAATTACAAATAAATGCTAAATATATTCTGTAATTCTAATGCTGCATGTGGCCATTCTAGTCAAACTTGTGCTCAATGTCCTATTGTAAATTTCCAGATTTGCATCTGATTTGGTACTGATTCATTTACATATTCCTCACAGCCTCCCTCAAGGCTTTCTGCAGCCCTTCAGTGAAGAGTCAGTGATATTTTGCAGCATTGTGTTCAATGCAGTTGCATAAAACAACTCAATTGTCTTTGATGCTCTTAGAACAACATAATAATTTATTGCAAATATAATTTAGGCTATAAATCTCCAAAACTATAAAAATACCAGAGTGATATTGACTATATTTTTGAGCCATCTGCCAGAAAAAAATGTTGATTAATTGCTCTTTTCAGTAGTTATTGCCTGTCTCAATTGCCCTCTTTTTAACTGGGTATTCCAAAGCAATGGAAATGTTATTCAGGAACATATAATGAAAACTGATGGATATACACAGATTTAAAATTAAATTCTATAACAAAAATACAGATGAATAATAGCATGAATAAATGTCAAGATAGTTCTTATAGGCTTAGATGAATAGAAGCAAAATATTATCTAGTTTTTATCTTGCATTCTGTAAAAATTGTTGTATTTCCAGATGGACTCTTTTCCATCCCAGACGCCTATAGTCCTAAGAAAAATGTCCAAGAGAAGTGTCCTTCACCAGGAGTTATACTCAGTATAGTAAAAACATGCAGAAGATAGAGGAGAGGTAACAATGAACCCTTGGACAAACTTCAGCAGGTTAGAGACCTAAATATTTACAACAACAGTACACTAGGGGGACAAGTTTTACTCTGTCTTCAATCCTGTGCATATGTCACAGTCACAGAAGACAGTGCAGCTTCAGGGAATAAGTACTTTTGCAACTGCCAGTGGTGGATTCTGCACATAGCAGGCCAAATATCATCACTCCTTCTCCTCTTAAATCAGAAGGTAATTAATACCCAAAAGTTATCTGTCATATAATTTTTTTTCCCTTCAGCTCAGACAGATGTTTCTCTGGGAGAGAACTGCAATTGTTAAATATTAGTGTGGCAAGAAAGAAGAAATGAATGCTTATAATACTGAAATGGATAATTTCAGATATCATTAAGCAGAACAGATTTAACAATTTTCTGCTAGAGTAAATCTGCAGCATTTTCACTTCATAAAATGTACTTGGTTCAGAACAAGTACTATCCAGTTCCCAGCTTATTTTATATGATACAACTAAGAAAATTGATTTTCATGCCATAGAGAATGTTTGAATTCTGGTTTAATAGGAAGCTTGGTTAGTTTGTTAAAAAAACTTCACTTACTTCTTCGAATAGGTTAATAGAATTAAGTATTGAAGTGAATTGACCATTTTCTTACTAAGATATTTTGTGTTTAGCAGAAAATTGGTAAGAGTAAAGTGAGGAACTCCTGAATTCTCTGGTACTTCCTCTTGCCTCTTTCAAAAAATTACAGAAGGTCTCACCTTAATTTCCTTCCATCCTTCTGTTTAATCTTTGGTGTGCTGGCAGTTCTAAAGGCTAATGTATCCTTAGGACACTCTCAAGGGGCTGTACTGCTTGGGTGAGACTTTGAAGAATCCAGCACCCAAATGTTCCAGTTTAATTGTAAATATAACAAATAAAAATCTGGATCTGGATTTTTTCACTAAGCTGTCATTCCCAATAGGATCTGTAGGGTGGTGGGTATGTCTCTTTAAGTGTGTAGGGTTTTAAAATTTGCTTCAATTTTAAATACCCCTTGTGTCCCTAATAAAGCTCTAGAGAAAGAAAAGTAATATTAAAATGTGATGATTGCCTAGTATTCAACTTTTATCAGATTGTGTTTTTTATAAAGTATTTCTCCTGAGTATCTCGCCTGCACAGTTAATGGAAATCTTCCATGATGCTGTCTCAAAAAACTTCTTTAGGAGTCCAAAGCTATTTGAGTTAAGAACTTCTTACTGCAGTCTAACCTAAACTTTCCCTTCCTTAGTTCCAGGCTATTGTTCCATTGCAATTGTAAATATTTCCCTTCCTTCACTTAAGATAAACTTTTAAAGAAAACATCAAGCAAACACACACACAAAAAAAAGGAAATTAATCTTCTCTTCTTCTTATAAGAAGTGAAATACCACAGTGTATTTCAAACGTGCAGCTTTTAATATTTGTGCAAGAAAGCAGTCCATCTGGAAGTTCATAACTGGAGAATAATCATACATGTCATTATAAAGGCTCTCAGCCTGAGCAACGGAAAACTTCCCAGGGACAAAACTCTCTTCTAATCAGGTTTTCAAATGAAAGTTCACACTGGACATACTGTTGGTATGTGGAGAGGCAGTTCTGTCACATATGTGGCCCCAATTCTGACATTTACATCTGGCCACCAAATCAATATGAATGCAACACAGTTCAACATTTGTAAAATATTTCATCTGATACCTGCTGACATTTTGATTAAGGAAAGAGAAGGAATTAAAATATCAATACTAAAATATTGATTATACTAAAATAATAACAAACATCAGTTCTTGAAATACACCTATCAATGATTTGGTGTTTAGTGAGACTCCAAAAGCCCTTTTCTGCTGCTGAGATAATTATCACACTTTATAAATGGTCTTGAAAGAACATAAAGTCTCCACTGACAAATTTTGCAGATGCTACAAAGAATGTGTCAGTAATGTAACAAGTGAACTGTTTAGTATAATTGAATAACTTCACAAGAAAGTAACAAACAAATTCATGGAATCATGGGATCAGTATATCTAGATGGGCAGTTCTATACCTAGAAGTATTCTTGCAGCTTGTGGATGGCTTTCCTGGGGAAGAGTAAATTGAGGTTCATGACAGGCGGCTAACTTGGATATGAACTACCATCAAGATGCTATTTCCAAAAGTGCTATTGCAATCCTTGGGTAAATATAAAGGGGGAAATTGACTGCAGAAAGAAAAGGCATACATTAGATCTGTATTTGGTGCTGCAACCATGTGTATTCTGTCCAGCTCTTTTGCCCAAGACTGGGCAGTTGCTCTTGTTATCTGTGTGTTGATAATTTAGAGAAAGCTTGGAGCAGGGTTGCAAAAGCAATTGGGACATGAAAAACACATGGCAGATTCATGAAGCTCAATCAGGTTCAAAGAGTTACATGATGACAGCATATGCAAGGCAGTATCCAAACAAGAAACCAGAGCTTAAAGAGAGGATGCTAAAGCTAGTCAAATACAGGCTAAAAATGAGCCTTTGGAGAAAAAAACAAACCAAACTAAAACCAATAGCAAAAACATCAGTGGTGGCAACTGGTTACAGAAAGAGTAGTGGATTCTCAATTCCTGGAATTTTAAAAATCAATTAATTTTCACTGACATGGCAATTAATCCATGAGGCCCTGTGAATCTTATTCTAAACTGATCCTACTTTGAACAGGGGGTTGTACCAGATTACTTCTTCCAGAGGTTTCTTCCAGCCTTAGAACTAAAATTACTCTTCAATTCTATGGTTTCCTCTTTCTGGGAGACCTGACTAGATAATATTTTTTGGCCTTCAGGTGAGTTTCTACTTGCTTGCAGTATAGTGTAGAGATAACAGCAGCACTGTAGCTGCAGGGAGCACAGCTCAGCAGAGCTAATTTTTCTAGAGATCAGTGTACCCTGTCCTCCAGGAACCTAAGGCAGATCTGATTTGCAGTATTCCAGAACCAAGGTGTGCATGTGTGCCAGTGGAATCCAGATGCTTCACTAGTTTGAGGTCAGCCTTTAGTTTTGATACTTGTTTGCTAACAACAAACTACAACCGATTCAAAGTCAAGTTAGCACTGGCACAGAATTTGGTACAGGAAATATCTTCATGCCTTTAGCTCCCATTAGAAACTAAAGGGAGGGATGAAACAGGGCACTGTGCCAACATACCATTACCAACACAGGGGAAGATATGTCCCTTAAGACAAGTTACAGAATTCGTTAAGATAGGTTGTGAAAGGGCTGTAACAAATAGAAGTCAAGAGGAGCTGCATGCAGTAATGAGCTGCTCAGGAGGTATTTCTGATTCTCCTAACATCCACTTGCAGCGGTAGTGGTTTGTTTTGTCAGTGTTTACTCAGTTACCAGCATTCTGTTGATTTCTGCAAGTTCTTATGGCTACAGGGGAGGGAGGAGGGAGACTTAACAATGAATGTAATATTCTTGTATATTTTCTGTGGTAATTTGTAAGGGACTATCTTGAATCAAGGCAGGTTTGAAAGCACAGGACCATGTGGAAGAAAACCAAGCACAGAGTCCCTGGTAGAGTAGAAGGGGACAGAGAAACACCACCTAAAGAAGAAAATGGAGAGCTATCATTTCTACACTATTTCTTGTGCTTGCCTTTTTTATTTTTCCGTACTGTTGTGTGGTTTATAATTTTTCTTTTCGATAAATTCTGGATTTAGTATTTTTGTATGGTTATTACATTATCTTGATGCTGTATTAATTTTAGCTCTGCATTTCAATTGTCCATATTCAGCAAATACTTATCTGTCTGATGGAGGATGTATAATCTCAGTGCTTTTCCTTTGAAATTTTCTCTTCTTAAACCTGTGCAAATTATCATCAGTGGGTAAATCTATGCCAAACAGATCGGGTAAAGAACTCAGCCTTCCAATTAAACATATTAGCTGATTTAGACCAAATACAAAAGGGCATAGATGGTGCTAAGTTAAAGCATTTACTGTGTCCATTCTGCTTGGCCAGAAAGTCTGCTCTCTTCATATGTGAAACACATCAGTCTGCTAGAAGAAGGAAAAAGCAAGTGAGGAAAACTAAATATTCATCATAAAAGAAAATTCTCTCTTACAAGAGAACATTGTTCATGCAAGTACCTATATCTCAGTTACAGTGTCTCAGACTGTTGGATGTCTCTGTGTCCTAGCCCCAGCTTTACACCCGGACAGCAGCACACAAGGGGAAGCAGGTTGAATATCCATTTCACTTGGATCACTTGACATTCATTTTTAAAATACAGCAGAATTTGGAATCACTGTACACAGGTCTCACAAATATTTTTTAATTTATGTTTTTGCACTAGAATAACCAGCAGGTATTTACTGGCCCACTGAGTGCATGCATTAAATGGAACCTGAATGCTGGCTGAGGAGAATGATGGAACCAATAGCAAGAAGAGCAAGGAAACAGGTTCCCAAAGTGCCACACTGTGGTGAGAATGTTTTTTCTTGCCTGCTTGTTGTTGTTGTTGTTTTTGCTGCAGTAGCAAGTGTTGAAAAGTACTGACCTGAACTGATGTTTCTGCAACAAATCTAGGAAGCTATTTTATATAATGTGTTTTCTATTTTTGAGACAGACTTTACATATCCAGGTTGTAAGTGAGGTTCCTGAACTTACTGTGTTTGAAGAAAATCAGTAAAAATTGATTTATGTGAAGAAGGGCAATAACAAAATTATCAAGGAAAATAAAAAAAGGTACCTTTTGTGCTTGTGTGGGAACGAGTAGGGCTAATGGAAGAAAACAGAAGGAAAAGGTCAGAACAGCATGGTTCTGTGAGCCTAAGGATAGAGAACTACCTGTCCATATCAGTTTTTTCTGGCTGACTGAAATGTAAGAGCTCCAGAATCTGTTTCTGCAGATCATATGGGCAAACCAGCTGAAAGACAGAGCAAGCTTTAAGTAGTGCTCCATTATCGAGTTCCATAGAAAAGACAAGAGTTTTGCCCTTTATCAAGGAGGGGATCTTAGTAGCAGGATGGAAGAGCTGCATGAGCAGGAAGTGAAAAGACACAATACAGGGAAGTCTAACCAATGGTCTGTGCCTCAGATTCCCTTTTTCTATAATGGGATGTTACTGTTGCAGTTTCTGCCAAGAGTGCTGGTAGATAAGTAATCATACTATTTGGAGGTTCTGAAAATAAAAATCTGATAAGAATGAAGGACATGCCACGGACTTACTGAATTTCCGAATTCAGAATTATTGAAAGTCTCCTAGTAAACATAATAATCAAGAGTTTTATGTTATGGAAGAATCCATGACTACGGACTAAAACTGGGTCCTCTGAGGGGAACAAAAACATTTGTCTTGTGGAAGGACAACACACAGAGTACATTGTGTACTTACTTTTAAGTGCAGTCACCCTGTATCTCAAATGAGTACAAAAAGCATGTGGGAATGCACCTGCTTCTTCGTCACACAAGCTATAACCCGCAGCCTCAACACAAGTTGCGCCAAGCAGTTCTTTGTTTTTGCTCTCTATTGGCACAAAAGCAGTTTTGCCCTCACCCCTTTGTATCTCTTTCATGTTTGTAAAATTTACACAGCTGGATCTTGCTGTTCCAGAAACATCCACCACAGGCCCTCCTTCACTCCCTCTCCTGCCTTCACGCCTTGGGGTCCCTCACAGAAACGCGCTCCTTGTGTCTCCTTCCTTGGCCAGGCAGCCCATTTGTTTCAGATAATGCCACTGCTTCAGATGAAGGAAACAGAGAGTGTCACAGTGTTTTGTGGTGTTCATGTCTTCATATACAGAAGACTTGCAGGCTAGATGTAAAGCAAATGGAAGGTGAAGTCCTGTGTCGCAGAAATAAGAGTTAAAATAATTACAAATACAGGCAGTCATCTTTCTCCCCAAAACCTGAAGAATTACTGCTCTGCACATAAGCTTGGCTGGTTTTTTTCCAGATACCTTAGCTAGTCTAATGAGAGATACTACTTTAATTTGTAAATAATCTCCTTTTTTCCTTTGCCCCACACAGGCATTTTCTTCATAGATATATACAAATACAGTATTTGCATAAAAGTTCATTCAACTTTTGTGAACAACTTTTTGCCCATACATCAAAGGACAACTCCCGTTTATATTTTTTTAATTAAAGAGATTAACATAATATTTGGTATCCCATAATATGGGAAGCTGTGATGCTGTGTGGAGCTGGTTGAACACTGCACTGTGAGCCCAGGAGGCAGGATTAAGGTTCCTAAAATGTTTCTCCAGCAGTCAGTATGTGTTCAGTGGGATAAAATTGTCTGCAGTGTGACAGTGTTCGGAAAAATTAATCCCCGTAAGGATGCTTTTAATTGTCTAATGAGAACTGTCAACTCTAAAGAGCAAAGTCCATGAAATTTTACACTGTGAATTCTACAGTGCGCAGTCTGGATTGCTTAATTTGAATGTAATTTGGGAATCTCTGTGGTTGTAGAAGTATAGCTGTGATATCACAGATGTCAGTGAAAGAAGTGGTAATTGTTTTCCATATTTAAAAATAACATATTTTTTCTCAAACTTTTTCAAGAAAGCTATTCTAGTATTGTAGGCCTTTCTATATAGCACACTAATATTGAGCCTGCTTTTTGTAATTTGTTATCTCTAAGAAATCAATAATTTGTGAATTACAAAGACCAAGCAAAACTGTGTTACAAGAACAGACAGGCTGCTCATCCTCACGTTTGTGAACACTCTGTGAATATCTAATACATTTGTAGAGATTTGAATTTTTTAGGGAATGACTTGTGATCAAAAGAAAATGTTAACCCAAACGCCTTATGAACGTGTAGTCTGAATAAACTTACAAACAAAATTTCCACACTATTTATCAACACTCTCTATAGAAAGTTTCCAGTGTATATACATCTGACAGGAGAAGAAACCATTGAAACAATAACTGTTCCTAAATTTAACTCTATATTGAGCTGTGGAAGTTTATATATTGTTCAGTGTCTCTGAACAAATGAACTTCTATGTTCAGGGAAACTCTGTAAGGGTTAGGAAGATATTTCAAGCAGTGACATGGCTCAAACAAACAAATACAAATGTTTACTATTTTTTCTAATTCAACCTGACAGTTACTGTTATCAGGAACTGCAGAGTGCAGCGGTGACAGGTTTTCCCACTAGAAGGGCAATGAGGAGTGTGTGGAATGGTTAGTGGTGTGAGTTTAATCTTTCAAAAAAATGTGAAAGCTTCTCATGGGTGAGAGAACAGAGATAAAAGAAAACACTGTACTTATTCTGTGGGATAACTGTGTATCTAAATAGAGCACACACAGTCAGGTAGAAGGATGCACAGTCCTTAGGTGCAACATAGTCACAGACCAAAAAACCCTGGCAAATGTGTTTCAGCAAAAAATATGCTATGATGCAGAGCAAAAGGCTTGCATGTTAAAGAACTTCACAGGTCATTTATGTTGCATTTGTATAACATCATACCAGCAAGAACAGGTATTGTCTTCTAAATTACAAGGCCAAATTAGAAGAAAATGTGCTCATGTGCTATGCACGTGAGTGTTAAGAAGATAATTACCATAGGAACGGTGGCTGCATGTAATCGTTCATCCCTTTCGACCTTCAGCAACTGAAAGAGAAAGAGCGTGGTATGGAGGCTCAAATCCAGATCAGGTGTAAAACTGTGCAGCTTCCTAAACTCAAGGGAGTTGCATTACCATGTACCAGATCACAGACTGTGCAGCATGTCAGAGAAGACAGAAACACTGAGTGCTCACCAACTGGCCAGTGACAATGTCTTCTATTTTCTCTTTCTAGGAAATTTAAGACTTTTCTAGACACCTAAAAAAAAAAAAGAAATGTAATTGTTCCTTCAGAAAAGCAATTTAATTTCTCTCATTCCCACAAAACCTGGACAGTTCTGCATTTGTTGCCTGGCAGAGAGGGACAGATACTGGGCACTGCCACTGCTCCCCATGCTATGACTACAACATGTCCTGGACATCATTTTCTGTCCCTTTGAAATACCAACCCAGCTTCGTATCAGATGCTAAGGAAAATTTCACCACATCCAACTTTAGGAGTCTTCAGTGAACACTCTGTAATCTGAGTTGGCTCTCTAGGTTCCCTTCTTATCCCACACACAGAAGCGGGCCCTCAGGAGAGCTGGCTGTCCAACTTACATGGACATCTTCTGGCAGGTGGCTTCAGCAGAACTACCCTTTTCTCTCCATCTATTCCAAAGAAAACCTGGACAACTGCCTGACATGTACCTCTCTGCGGTAGAAGATTATGTTTGGATACATATCCTTCCTCAGATATCAGAAACTGGTGTCCCTGTCTTTTTCATGGATATCCCTGCCACACTTTCGTTTGCATGGCTTCTCAGCTCCTCCATGTAAATCTTCCCCTCCGGAGCATCCCCTGTGCCTGGCTCTGAGTGTGGGCTCATTGCCACACGTTCTGCCCAGACAATACCATTCCTAAGTCTGTCTCTGCCTTTCTGCCAGCTCTCATAACATCCACTGCCCATTATAAAACAGATTTTTTAAATGCTTGAACTGAGCAGTCTCGACTCCAATTCTATCTTCACAACTCTGGAAGTGTGCCAGTCTTATAAGCTGAAATTCTCCATCTTGGCACTCCTTCAAATTCACAGCAATCTGGAACAACAACTGAAAAATTAGAATATGCTGTTTATAATAACAACCCTTTAGGAAGCATGCATTGAATTGATAATATCTCACCAAAATTAAAACCAGCATCCCTCATGTTTTAAAATTGTTGGGAATCAGTAAGTCTGTACCATGTGAGGACTACAACTTGCTAATGAGCACATAACTGTCCTTATGGAATGAGCTCAGATAAGAGAGCTGTGGGATTAGCTTAGTCTAAATCAGAATATTGCCCCCTGCAATTGTAGTAATTGTTTGCTCCGAGTACTTAACCTAATAAACAGATAGATCACTCTATCCTTTTGTTTATAGAAAGAAAATTTACTGGTTTCCCAGCTGGCCCAGCAGTAAAGCAGTTTAATTCTTCATTTTTCTTTTTTAAAAAATTATTTTTGTCTTTTAATTCTTAATTAGTTCGTTTGTGATTTCAACTTTCCCCAGACACTGAAATGTTTCTATATCATATTCACATAGAAGATCCCAGAGTAAATTCTCAAAAATAACTGGTGTCACAAGCATCCTTGCCACAAGATCTGGGTAGTGTTTGATGTTATCTATTCTAAAGCACATACAGAAGAATTATATAATAAGAAATTAGGAAGAGATGCACTGTCCTCTGTGATCTGTTTTCAAAATAGTAAATGTTGATCCTTTCTTGGGACAATATTCTTCCTTCTCTTTCTGTTTTTGAACTTAATAATGGGTTTTTATGTTATAAAAGAGAACATTTAATTCAGATACTATAGTTTTTAGAATAAAATTATAATTTTGGGCTTTTGTGTTCTTTTCCAAACTTTCAAAGAATAATGGTCTTGTCAGTTTCATGACAAAGACAAAAAACCATGGAACTGCATGGGCTGTCCCATCTATTGAAGAAGAAAGGAACCTCATATATTAATTAATATATAACTGAAAGGATAGAAAGTCACTCTGTATTAAGCACACCTTTGTTCAATGTGATTGAGCACCTTGAAGGTATATGTAAATCCATAGGCCTTCCTTTCAAAATATGTCACATTCAAATCAATTTTTGCTATGGTTTTCAAAGCTCCTTATACCTTTGATGCACATTTTCTGATATTAGCTTAGTAATGTTTTCTTTTTAGCTCTAGCTGTGTTTGGTCTGAGGTATGGCAGTAGAAATATTCAGACACGCATGTTGAAAAGGATGTCATTTTAGCTTCAAAGGATGCCAGTAGCACTTAAATTTGCAAGTCTGAGTTATGTCAAGCAGCAGACGCAGACAGAAGGTGGGTCAGCAGTTTGCCATTTTCATGGGAGGATAAACAGCACAGCATGACTAACAGTACCATAGTTATTACTTATCATGCAGAAAAATGCATTTTTTTGTAGGCTTGATTATTTACCTGGGAAGGTTGAAGGCCAGAGCAGGACTCAAGTTCAGTAGAAACCTGCTTTAAATCACATTCCAATGCTGCTTTTGTAATAATATAAACTAACTCTCTGCATTCCTACCCACCTTACCCATATTGTCTCATATTTAACAAAGGTATGGTAGCTCAGTCTCTTATAACACTCAGAGACTGCTTGCATCTTCCATAGCAGCAATCCCACTGCTAATTCTGCTTGGAATGCAACTAGAGAAATTGCTTTTCTTACATAAGACTGGATTTGAATATAGAATATTCAAATATTCTGAATAACCTGTATGAGCAGCTTGACCTGTTCTATCCCTTAGACTCCTGATCTTAGTATTTCAGACGTTTCTTACCAACCAGAGCTTAGATTGCAGTAGGCACCATCTCACCATTTGTTGTCCCAGCTTCTGGGCTCTTTTGGGAAAGATCATGCCAAAAATTCCTGCCAGGATGTAAGTTTTCCCTCTCTATACTTAAGCAGTTTATCCTTTTAAGTTGCATTCATTTTGTAATCAAGAACAGTAAATGCAAGAGAGTGATTCAGATGGAGGTTGTAGGTACCTAGTGATATTTAGATGTCTAAACACAAACTTTTACATGCATAACAGGTACCTAAGCTCTTATTACTATCATTATGTCTATTTCCTAAATTCCTATCTTTTTGGAAGAAGACTTGAAATACAGAGGGATATGACAGCTTTCTTAATCTCACAAAACAGAATAAAGAAGAAATCAACCCACACTCCAAAATGCCATGTCAATCATGTGGATGCCATGACATAAAAGTTATTGTCTTCTTTTTATAAATATGTTGGAATAAGTTCTCAATTGATGCCTTTTCCTCACAGTCACAGAAAAAAAGTAAAGTAACCAGAGCTTCACTGTGCAGAATCACATACCGATAAGAAGAGCTTCAGAACAAACATGAAAAAAAAGTCCGTTTTGGTTCACTCATGTAATTTTCTTATACCACAGCTATTCTTAAGCTCATGGATTAGTCATTACATTTGAGGTAGTTTTGAAGTTTTTTAGGTGCACACAAAAAGTTATAATGGAAACTCCTCTTGTGTATTTTAGTGAGAACTCAGTCCTATCAAGTTCAGTGCATGCAACTGAATATGATAAGCTATAAATTTTACAGTGTATTTGGGAGAACTATGGGTCATGGCTGGTGAAAATACAGACATGAGCATAGTCAAGATGGAGTCTCAAGGTCTGCGGTATTAATTTTATTGCTTTTAATAGGCACTCCAATATCAGGGTAATTGAGTAAGTGGATAAAAGAAGCTTTGTAACCTTAGCTATGAATTTTAAGCTATGAAAGAGCTTAGAATCTGGAGAGGCATATGAAAATAACCAAAGAAAGCAAATAACTTACACTGTTACTGGCTAAAATTACTATACTTTCGGGCAGTTTAAAAACACAGTGATAAATGGAAGCATCTGAGATGGTAAAACAGATTACAAAGGCAAATTCAGATAGTCTCCAGATAGGAATCTAGCAAGCAAGTACAATTTTTTTTCTCAAAAATACTAGATTTAATTTAGAGGACTACAAGCTTGATCCAGTTCTTACTTTGGTTTAAAACAATGTCCTTCAGCTTCACCGGGTTTTGGACCAAATCCTTTGTGGACATAACAACTCTTCTAATTGGTCAAAATTCAATTGCATGCCCAAAGCCTTGACTGCTTCTCCTACTCACAGAAGGTGCTCTTGAAATAGATACTATCTTCCTCTAAAAACACAGCTGAAATCCATCATCCACCACAGCACAGTGGATAAAGAAAGGTAAAGAAAAACAAGCAGAACTTCTTCTGAGATTGGGTAATTATTCTAGGATATTACAAGATTTTCTGATCAGTAAAGGTTGTATGTTATTTACACTGTTGAAACTGGCTATTAAAATTCAAAGCTATTATTTTGTTCTGTACATCAGAATACTGCAATTGTTTATAAAATTAAAACTAGGGCAACAAAGCAATGACTGCAATAGATGTACAGTCCTTCAATACCTTGAAAAGAACAGGTGTTTATTTGTGGTTCCTGTTGATTCAAACAAAGCAGTCTTCTACCTAAATTGTTACTACTGTGGCTATCAATCACATCTTGGTGTTCATAAATATTGAAGATTGTACCCCAATGGAACATCAACTTTAATTAGGAAGAGTGTCATAACAGTACTAGACGCTTTTGGTGGTTTAGTTGGCATTTCAAATAACAACTCTTCATGTCCTTCTGAAAATAATGTTTCTGTGCACTTTGTGAAGTGTCTGGTATATTTTAAGAGAGAAGTTTAATCCTTTAATTTGCTCCTGTAGCTGTTTTCTCTCTCTAACAAGAAGAGTTTAACTTTCTGTAAATAGGGTTCTAAAATCTATCATGTGAAGTGGCATACTCGGGGCATAAAATAACACAAATCTCTTGTCATTTTCTTCCTATAACATCTACACCTGTCAAAGACAGAAAGTGAAAACATTCTAGTTGTAATCATTCTCATGTAGGCAGAATGAAGGATATAAAATCTTGTTAGCATTCTGACAAAGGTATAAGCATTACTATTTATGTATTTAACATGACTCCTTTACCATCAGACAACAAGAAATAACTGTCACAACTTTCACAAAACTAAACTGTTTTCTGTTCTTAAGATTTACACTATAGATTTCAAGTGAGGTAGAACAAATCAGTTCAGGAAGGTGGATAGCCATAACCTGAAATTCCTCCTCACTTAAGTTGCAAAGTCAAAACAAATATTTAAGCTTTCAGATTGTTTCTGTTATTTTTCTTATTTAAGCAAGGAAAAGACAGAGGCACCCACTTTCTTACATATTTCATGAAAGATAAGGAAATACAGATATTGTGGTCTTTCATGGAAACTTTGCATTGTTCCTTATTTTGTTGTTTTAATCTGAAATCAAAATAATGTTAATTGAAAGCATATGGCTGTTCTTTATACATGGCTGTTGTTTATACACGAAAACATAACAGTCTAGGAACAATTATTGGATATATTGCACATAAGAAAAAAGCTTTCTTGTGAGATTTGTGGCTGTTTTACAGACTTACAGTAGTATGTTTTTTAACATATCTTGGAAAAGCATTTGAAATTTTTGATCAACTCCAGAGCTGAATTTTACTGTGATTCTTTGAAATCCCCCTCCCAGCAGCTGAACTCAGTCACAGAATACTGGCCTGCCCATTTGTAATGCAGAATCTCTCCCTCCTCATGCAGTGCCATTGACATCAGGGACTAGAATAGAGCATCCACAGAGCAGAAGAAAAACTCTAAGACAATAGGTAGTTTGTGTGATTTAAAGTGGGACTTTTACACTGGCTAACAATTGGCATTTGCATATAGGCCATTTCAGAAAAGGAGAAGGCAGATAGTTGTGCATAATCCAGCTCAGGAGCAGACAGAAACAGCTCTTAGGAAAGATGACTATAACTCAAAATGTCCAATCAGTCCATTTACATATCCCTAGTCTTTCTGTATCATGCATATCTACCCTATTTAAGTTGATCTATTCATACTGAAGACTTCTTTGTGAAGATAGGATGAACAGAGATGGCAAACCTTTTCCCTGTCCTCTGTGAATCCGTGCTGGCCAAGAGGAGCATCAGTCAGAGCCCTGCCCATGCTTACCAGCATGATTGCTCAGAGTGGAAAATATGAATCACTCCATTAAAAATAAATAAAGAAGTACTTACCATAATCTTCGGAACCATAGCAGGAGCTGCTAGTCTGAAATAAAAACTGTACTAGATGCTCTTTCTGTCTCTTTCTTGCTCTGAAGAATCTGGGAAATACTTCTTGCCTTGTTACTAAAGCCAAACTACCCAAACTGCATCATGGTTTCCTTTTGTCAAGTTTTACAAATACACAAAATAAGATTTTAGATAAAACAAGACTGAAGCAATGGTAATATTAAGATTTATGTATTTGTTGACACTGTAAAATATCACTTATAAAATATTTTTATAAATAAAGCATTTACAAGAATATTTTTTTCTGAAACTTCATTAAACTAAGTGATTATTTCATTGTCAGTGAAGTCAAAACCATTTACCCCTGGAGTCAGGACTTTGTATGGGTCAGGATTTGCCTTAAACCTTTTGTCAATTTTATTTAATTGCTAAAAAGATTGTTTTCATAAAGTGAGAATGTGATATACCCATCAGCATCAAGTTATATAGAATATTTAAAATTTTTCCATTGTATTTTACTATTAGCTACTACAACCACCTTTCTCTGGCTACGGAAAACTCTTTAGTCTTCAAGGAATGATTTATAAAACAACAAAATCAAAGAAGTAAGTTTCCTGATGACTTCGTCAATTAGAGTAAAACTTGCAGTGGATTTGACCTTGCTGGATGAATAAACAAAAGAAAGAATTTTTAAAGAATAATTGATGGTATTATATTTCTGATATTAAAAAAAAACTATAGTAAAGTTAATGTATCATCTAAACTTCAAAGTTTTGCTGGCATTTTGAGCTGGCTGCAGAGTAAAACTATCTGCTGGGGAAAATTCAAACTGAGGTTTGAATGCCCCAGTTTCAGTCTGGGATGCCTTATCAACTGGAGACAGAAAAGTATGCCAGCAAAGGCCCAAGCAGAGATGCAACCAGAGCCATACAAGCAAACTTCAGCAGCTTCCAGAACAGTATTTCCCAGGGCTGCCATGACAGAAACCTGCCAGCACAGACCCTACCTCTGCTACGGGACTTTTTCCAGACCTGGAGAAAACCTAGATGCTGTAGGGGCACACATGGCTACTCCTGAAACAAAATCCAGAAGGCTGAGATGGGCATTTTCTGTGTGACACAAGATGTGAATTTGAACAAGGTCCAGAAGAGGCAGCAGACTGAAAGCACCCTTGGTCAGCATGCAGACACCAGAGCTCCTATGGCCATCCCATAGGAAATGAGGGCCCGTCTGAAAGTTCTCTCTGATGTCCAGAATGGAGAATAGACATTGGTTTTCACTCACTGGTGAAAACAAAGGTTTGTAACTTTCCTTTCTAAAGACCTGTCCGCGTAAGGGTCAGGTATGGAAGGCATAGGCATTAGGGGAGCACTGCCTTGTGCTGGCCCAGCAGCACAGCCTGTGCACTGTCAAACAACAGCACAGAGGATCGTGGAGCTGCCTTAACACTTGCATATCAGAAGAGGATGCAGGTAAAGCCACTTGCTGTTGTAGTGCTAAGGATAGAAAGCTGCTGGCATCTGTAAAAGAAGAAATATTTGAGATCTACCCAGTAAGAAAAGTCATGTGAGTTTTATACATATGACCCATCTGTCATGTGAAATGGTAGGATCTTAAACCCAAATGTTTTAAATATAGTAACTGATTTTTTATCTAGAGGAAAAACACAGAGGGAAACAAAGAGATGAAAATCATCTGAAGCTTAAGGAATCAATTCCCTGGAAGCCATCCTGCCCAAACACAACACAGGAGAGTAATCAGCAGGGGGGAGAATTCAAACTGAGTTTTGAATGCCTCATCATCTGTGTCCCCTTTGACAGTCAGAGTCGGCACTTAAGAGGGAGACAAATAGTAGTTTCCGAATTCTCTTGTATACTAGACGTGTGCGTGAACATGAACAGAACTGTGCCAGAAACATTCAGAATCTTTCTTGTGTTTGTTTTCACAGCACCATCTTGCATGAAGACATGTCATTAATCAATTATTGTGATTTATTTTAGAATTAGGTGGCTGAAATTGTGATTCTGAGCTTTCTACCCATTATTCAAAGTTTTCATCACTGTTAAATAACAGCTTTCTCCCCTTCAAATCATTTTAATAATCTCTGACAGTAACCAGTAATGTACAGCCAAGGGGAAGATTTTTGTAAGGAGGTGAGGTGTTAACGAGGTTCTTCTGTAATTACACCCTGTCTGCTGGCAATCTGCAACTGGACTTTCTGAGCCAGGATTTGCATCTGGACCACTGAATTCAGCTAACATCTGACTGTCTGGAAGAACTACTAATGTATTTTTGGGTACCCCTTGTACATTAGGATAGTACCACCGTGTAAGTATGAAGGGTTGAAAAGTAATGTAAGCAATTGTTAGAACCAGGTACTCCTTCACAGCAGAACTGTAAAGGAGAGAGAATTGTAACCTAAATCTTGAGGGAAGCAAATCTACTCAAAAGGCAGCAGTAATTTACAGATGCCAGTACAACTCTGTTAGATATTGATTTAAAAGTGTTGACATATGAGGCAATATTTTCTTTTTTCATGCTTTCCTTCATAGAAAACTAAAATATATGGAGTTTTAATACAACACTCTCTTAAAAAGATTTATATACATATACACACATACACACACACACACACACATATTCAAGTTTGTTTTATTTAAAATTAATCTCTGGGTAAAAGTAAGCAAAGGATAAGAGCCCTTACTAGGAAAATGTGTGGCGTGTAATTTATTTTTCCCCAGTGTTTTCAGGGTGACTGTTATCAGTATGATTGCAAAGGCTATCCCAGGTTTTTGTGTCCTTTCTTTGCTCTCTATGGAGACTTGGATGGATTAACTCCACACAAAACAAACTTGTTCCTCCACCCATCAGAGATAACTTCTGTAGTTGCACAAACATCAGAGTGTAAATCCCGTTCTGATAAATTTGAAATGTCAATTCTGTGAATGAAGCTTCACAGTATGTTCTTTTGAGCAGTTATAAACAAGATACGAATATTGTATCTGACATAACAAAATCTGTACCTCATTCACAGCTTTCACAAGGAAAATAAAACCTTCACATCATTACACAAGGGACTTCTTGGAATTGCAGTTGGAGATGATGATTATGCGGAAACTGAGACTTATAAAATGCTTTATTGTTTTGATGGAAATCAGCCAAGAAGGCAGATAAAAGACTTAAGAAGAGCTGGCTAGGAAACAAATCAGAGACCTAAATGACCGTACTGGAAAAACAAATTCTAGAACTTAACATCTGGTTCTTGCAGTTGTCATGTCACTCAACAAATGGCCAGACTGAGTAGCTGCTTGCATGCAGAATATAGGGAATGGAGTATAGACCACATCATATCAACAGTAGCAGGCAGTGCCAAGTGAATGCTCATAATCTACTGTGATACTGCCATAGGTAGCAGATAGCAGTGCTTAGATGGATAAAGTTTGTGTCTGTGCTTTAGTGTGTTTCACTGGTACCATGCAAACCATAAATAGCAGTTAGCTGGTTGTTAAGGAGATGGATATGGACTTTTAAGCCTCACGTGAAACATTTGGTAGCAAATTACCTTGGACTTCATTGCAAGCTTTTCTCTGAGTCCAAGTTTTCTCAGATCAGGAACTGTATTTCCAAAAGTTTCAAGTCAGCTTGGACTGGTTTACAGTCAGTGGCTTACTGACTTAGCAAAGCAACATTTTGATACAAAACCACAATCAAGCCAATGAATTTGAAGATGATTTTTCCTTGAAAAAAACCTTTAAAGTTAAGGATGTGACAAGCCCTCTCAGACGAATAATACCTTCTGCTGCATGCACCAAACAATCAAGACTGACATTTTACATAGGCTGTACTTACAGCACACCATGATAGGGAGGTTTAGGGAAATACTATATATGGGGAACCTGAGACAATAAACACACTCAGTGCAGCTTAACACAGTGCAAACTCAGGTATATCAATCATCTTGGGTCTTGCCAATCCCTGCAAGGGGTGAAGCACGTGTGGTACCAGGGACACACTGTTTGCTGCTTCCAGTTCGTTTGTCCTTCCCCCAAAACAGTCTAGGTGTTACGGGGGCCAGAGGCACAAGGCTTCCCTCTGAGCCACGAGTTACAACTCTCAGTAGTAGTGGTGAGCCAGCAATTACTCAGCATTGGTCTTTGATTCCATACTAATCAGTCAAGAACACAACAACACCTTCTTTATAATTTAAGGAAGAGTAAATGGAGTGCAAATGTGTTTGTTTACTTTGTTACATAAAGTACAGCAATGTGTTTGATGCTTGTTTCTGTGTCCTCCCTAGTCTGGCCTTTGTCCAGGATGGCAAATCCAACAGCAAACAGTAGATCTACTTGGAGGTACCATTCCCCAAAATCTGGTGGAATCACAATCTTCTTTCATGACTAGTTATTCTCACCTTTAAGTACTTCAGCATAATTTACTTGCAGATAAGTGTTGTTCCAGTGTAGAAACTGGGCACTAGTGGGGGTCTTTTGTAACATTCTCATTTGTGAAAAGCAGAAATATTCTTGCCTAAATATTCAGCAGCAAATTAATGGTCCACTTTTTGATGATGCAGTGATTAATGTGAACAGAGACAAGGTGATAAACACATCGCCACAACCCACCCTTTCTCCCATTCCCCCACCCTCCAAAAAACTGGTTTTGACTATTATCCTGTCAAGCTTCTTGATAGTGAACCATCTTGAAAGGCTGCTGGTATATCTCCAGACATCCCCTATTAAAGCCTGGGAGACCAAGCCGAGAAATGAAGGCTTTCCCTAGGACAGTAGTTAGAGAGGACTAGAACTCTCTTTTTCTGCCCTGCTTACTTTCTGTGAACAATGTTGAATGCCACCCAGGTGTTCCCACAGGAGCTGCATTTATTTCCACCAGGTTTGTATGTGGTGGTTGACTTATAAATCTAATTTGTTTGTAACATTCCATTTTACAAACAGAGTTATATTTCATTCCTTGCATTTTTAAATTTCTAACTTTGTGGGTCCACAATAGTTCCATCAGTCCAAGGTGCCTCAAAGAAAAGTAGACAGAACTCTATAGGCTAAATCTTGATTTATGCAATCTAGTAGAATTTTATAGTCTAACTGTGGCAGAATATGGCTCCAAAATTTTTTTAGAAGCTCACAGATTCATTATCCTACAATCCCTAAAATACTCCTCTTTTCCTCAATGGAAAAATCTGCTGCTGCACATTTTAACCATAGAGGTGACTGGACCATGCTCAGAAATCCAACATTTATGGATCATTCTAGGTCACAAGAGCAGTAGTTGATACTCAGGAAGAATTTTGGACTGGAATTTAAGTGACTTGCATTTTTAAGGCCAGCCCAGAGCCCTTAAGAGAGCACTTCAGGATATTCAAGCTTGAATATCAAATACTCCAACACAGCTCTACTTGGGTCTGGTGAGGCCGCACTCTGTGTCCAGTTTTGGGCCCCTCACTACAAGAAAGGCACTGAGGTGCTGGAGTGTGACCAGAGAAGGGCGACGGAGCTGGGGAAGGGTCTGGAGCACAAGTCTGAATAAGGAGTGGCTGAGGGAGCTGGGGGTGTTTAGCCTGGAGAAAAGGAGGCTCAGGGGGGACCTTATCACTCTCTACAAGTCCCTGACAGGAGGGTGCAGCCAGGTGGGGATTGGCCTCTGCACCCAGGGAACAAGTTACAGGAGAAGAGAGACAGCCACATGTTGCACCAGGAGAGGTTTAGATTGGATATTTGGAAAAGTTTTTTCATGGAAAGGGTGGTTAGACATTGGAACAGGCTGCCCAGGGAACGGGTGGAGTTACCATCCCTGAAAGTGTTTAAAGAACATGGATGTAGCACTCAAGGACATGGTTTAGTGAAGGGCTTGGCAGTGCTGGGTTGGTGGTTGGACTCAGTGAACCAAAACATCTCTTCCAACCTTTCTATGATTCTATAACTTCATGTTGATTTGTTGTGATCACTGAACTGATAAATCTTTCACTTGGGTGGAATGCATGAAACCTTTACATTTTCTTCATCTATTTCACGGTTTGAGCTGGGCAGTGAAAATGGAAAAAAAGTTGATTTAATGAAACACTGTCATGTTTTAGGGTCTTGCACTCTTCCCATTAAAATTCTTTTGTAAAACAAAAGCATATAATTTCATTTAAAAAAATAACTACATAGGCTTCTCCATGTGTTATTTTCTTTCAAGGTTGATGCATGTAAAATATCTGTATTGCATTAAATGGCAAGTGAGTGTAAATATGACATATGGAAATTTTCCAGATGATTTTCCAGGTGAAAAATGATTTAATGCTGCAAAATATTTCTCCTCTCTCTTAGCTAGCAGCATGCATTTCTATATACAGACAATTCAAAAGTTTTCATGCACTTATTTTAAAGAAATTTAACCAGCACTTCTAGGAGAAAAAATCTCATCCTATTTCTGTATTGCTGTATTGCGATTTTTACTAAAGCCAAAAGAAAAATAGTGACTTTAACATGAGCTCTAACTCTGAACTCATTCAATCAGTGCACGTCAAAATCAACTTCATTAAAGTGAAATTCAAGGGTACGGAAGTTACAAGGCTGGGGTCAGTTCCAGTGACTTCAGTACAGTTACCTCTGACCTGCCTCAGTGTGAGATCAGATTTGGTCCAATATGGATAGACTTGCACATTCCATTTAACTCCAGAACAGGCTTGAGACACAAAATTTAAATCCACATCCACACTTCCCAAAAGACGGGGTGTTGAGTACATTCATTTGGGGCTTGACAGTGAGAAAAACAGGAGCCAGTTGCAAGTTCAGAATACTTGGGTATAGATACATTTCTAAGGAATTTATTTTAGAGTCCAATGCCTGCAAATCAGCACCCTTGCTTATATTGTCAGGACCTAAATATATGTCTGTGAATTTCTACTGTATGACAAACTAATATTTAAAATAGAGCATAAGCTTGAAGTGTGAGCAAAATAATCTGCTGTTGTAGAAAAAATCCAGAACTCTGGACTCAATTCTTGGCGGATAAATACCTTTTGATTCATCTCTACACCAAAACATACTGTTGATATTAAAAAAGGACAAGAAGAATAAAACTTGGTTTTCTAACTCTTCTGAGTGTTCTGCATGAAGTAAGATAACAAAGCTGGCTAAAGTGGTGAAAGGATTTGTTACACAGGGAACTGGATGGTAACATGAAGAAATGTTTTGCTATTTACTATAATGCTTAAACCTTCCCCGTTCCTACAACCACCTCCAAAAACATTGATTTTTTGAAGTTGAAAGCCATTTCAATAACTCTTTTCCACTTTTGGTTTTTAATTGCATCTAAATTGCCAAATGTCTTGAGAAAGACTGCTCTCTCAATTTCTTCAAGATGTTTGAATACATTTTAAATCCATATGGAAACCCAGCCTAAGAATAAAGCCTTTGGATATCTCACCTCATTACACCCCTGCAGGTTCCAAAAAACTGTGCCAACCCACCTACCTCACATTGAATGTTAAACCAGGCAGCAAGCTGTTAATAAATATCACATTGTCAGTAGAGCATTATAAACATCTACTTAAGAACATAAATTCTTTCATTCCACTTCTTATTTTTAAACCACATCAGCAAAATCAGGAAGGAGCCAGGATTTCCTCGCAGTATCGGCATTAACAATTCTTGCTAGAGTCACATGGAAGGAAAGGGAAAAGAACTAAACACAGCACATCTGCCTTTTTAGCCCAACCCAGGGATAGCCAGACATTGAAGTGGATCCAGACCTTTTCTCTCTTCTCATTCTCATATGGAGTGAATTTCCAAACAGAGGAAATGAAGAACAAAGTGGAGGTTAGGTGATGGTCTGGTCATGACCACATAATCACAGTAAGACAGGACAGGGAACGTGCTGCAGTCTTCAAGAGGTAGTACAGTACAACAAAAATACAGCATCTTCCCTGGAGACACTTCCTTAATGTATAGGAATGGTAGGAAAATTCTGAAACCCATTGAGACACAGACTGGTGAGTGTTTACATTCCTGGAAATCCATATATCTGGATAGATTAAAGACCTAAATCCAGACAAAAAGCTGCCTACAGAACAGGAGTTGAGTGATAGGCCAGCAACTTATCCTTTAAAAAAATAGTAATACGAGAAGGCTGCTGTTCTGACAAACAGCATGATAAATACAGATGGTAGAGTTTTGTTCAAAGTCTCTAGGCCATATTTGATGATACAAATACACTATAAGAGTGTACACAGAAACTATAGACTTAGCTTGGTGTGTTTTTTAAGTTTACTTACTTTTATATTGTAGCAGTAGGATGCATAATTTGAAATTAAATAAAAGGTGCTTAAGATGTCATATTAGCTTTACTTGGTTGTTGGTTGTTCTTTTGTTTTTCCCGAAAGCTTCCATAGAAAAGATTTATGGATAGAACAAAATGCAAAAAGAAAATATTATTCCAACTGAATTCTTCAGTGAATGTAGATTGTTTGCATCTGTTTTGCTGCATGATACTTCACAGAATGGCAGATCACTGAGAAGATCAAGAGGCAGCAACTGATCCCAACAGGAACTCCAGAAGTGTAATAGAGGGGCCCTCTGAGACCATCTCACCCTGGTGCAATTATCTCCTGTTACTAGACAAATGCCAAAGTGCATTCAAATCACTATCAAAACAAAATGTCAAGAAAAAGCTGAGATGTTTATTTTCAAAGCTGGAGACTCTGCCCCAGGAAAGCAACCCTCTGAATGACCCTGTTCTTCCTGACTGCATCAAATGACAGATGTAGATGCAGGATCATGTCATCTGATAGGCACTGAAGCAAGGGGGTGGCATTTCTCAATCCCAAAATGGGACTCACAGAAGTTAACTATTTAAAAAATTGTCCGTATCTACGAGGATTCTGATTATACCCATGATTTAAAAGAGGTTCCTGGTAGTTCAAGATGCCCAGTGGATGTGAAACCAAGTTATTGAGAAGACCCCAAAGAACATGTTCCCACTGAGCCTTGGCTGATGAGACAGAACCACATCAGCCTGGTAAATCCATACAGGACATGGCAGACTTTTGAGAGATTGCAGCCTGAAGTTAGAAGCATCATCCTTGAACGTCCCTGCATAAACCCGCACGCCCTGCTGGCATCTGTCAGCAACCTGCACCTCAGCAGGGGTTTTCCCTCAGCTTCTCCTGTGCTGGTTCTGCTTCTCTTCAGGATCTGAGGGGCAGGAGCTGATTCTCTCCCTGGGCACATGGATAAGCTACAGGTAGCTTTTATTTGTGGATCTGTTTTGATTTATACTATCAAAACAATACTGCTTCTCATGAGAAAGGCTTTGGGTTGTGGGGGGGGGTTTTGTTTTATTTTGATTAAATTTAATTGAATTTTGAAGTTTCGTATTGTGAACTATCCAAAATTCGGCACAAAACTGAAGAGAGTCATTGAGTTCAAATTGTTTCTTCCCTTTTTGGAATTTCTTAGAAGAAGGTTCAGGATATGATGAATGGTATGGTATTAAAATAAAGGGAGTGAGCAAACAGCATTTGGATGTAGGGAGAGGGTGGGGGAAACAGTCTGACTATACAACCTGTGAAAACACCAAGGAAAGAAGCTCAGGCTCCAGACATGCATTTATGATCCCTTCAGCCTAGGCAGCTGCTGATGGATAGAAATCCATGAAATTTCCAGAGGAAACACGCAGAATTGGGAATCTGGTTAACAAATTCTTATGTCAGATTTTGCTTTAACTCTTTCAAAGCACTCAGTTTAAATTGAAAGGAAACCCCTCCCCATATTTTCTTGATTTTCCATTATGTTTTATCATTTCCCAGCAAAACAGCTGGAGAAAACTACTTTCTCTGGGATGATGAAATTAGTATTGAGAAACATAACTGTTGGCTTTGGATCACGGAGTTGAACTAGAAGGGTCAAAACATGTCAAGATTTAGTGACTGTTCCTGGCTGCATACAGAATTAATTAGTAGCTTCAACTTTATTTTCAGATGCACAAAGATAAAAAATACAACTCAGCCTTTTTTTGACAATCCCAGCAGAACAAGATAGGTCAAGCTTCAAAGCAAATGAATGGGATGGGGTGGGATGGGGGAAATTCCCTCTCAATCCTACAGGTGCACTGTCTACTCCAGCGTTGGAGCACATGGAGGAGGCAATAATAGGAGATTTGTGCTGCCAGAACACCAGATGGATCTCCTCTGAGCTTAACCAAAAGACACAAATTCAGGTTGGAATAGCCTGAAAACACTTCATTTAAAGATAACAGATCTCCAGTGTCTGTCACCAGAATTCCTGAGTCTTCCCAGGCCTCTGGTGGGTCCCAGGAAGTTAAAATAGGATGAACTGTAAATTGAATAATCCTGTCTAGTCCCAGAGTGCAACAGAGCATGAGGCACAGTGCACCTTCACTGCATTTGACAAAAGGAACACTTTCAGCACATTTTTATCAGTGCCTGGTTTTTATTTCCTCATTTGTAAGGTTCCTGATATTAAGTTCATCTTAAGGCAAACATTCACTGTGCACTGATAACAAATTGGAGACACTTTGCATTTGATAGTGATAAAGTAACCCCTTTCTTCCACAGAGTACAAAAACATATTTATTTTAGCTAACTTTGCCCAGGAATTAATCCTATTTGTCTTACAGTGTACAAGGAAAAAAAAAATTTCATTAAGCTACAGTAAAGAAAAATCTATATAAAATTTTTGCATGTGACATTAGAAAATCTCTGAATCACTTCTACCACTTCTGTCAAGACAAAAGGGAAATGCTGAATGTTCTTCATATGAAAAGTCTACAATTTTACACTTTACATCTCAATAAATTGCTCTTTCATCTTAAAACACGTCATTTAATACTGATAGTAAAAAATTTGAATTTTAGTTATTAAAATGAAGGTGAGTGAACAGCTCACTAGTTGAATTTTATTATTTTATTTTGTATTTTACAGATTGTTGTTAACAGACTGCCATTTCCAGGAATGCATCCACTGAAAATAATTCCAAAATTTTGAAACTATTCTAATTAAAATTTGTTTGAACTCTAGGGAATTTTTCGATGAGGACAGTATAGTAAGTATTCAATAGTAATACCTGAGTAATCAAATGCCTATCTTAATTTTAAATAACTATAATAAATATTTATACACAATTTAAATCAGAGTTTGTTTGTGTTTAAATAGAACTAGAAAATAACAGTTAAGGTCCAATTCTTGATTCAACATACACATGAATTAATTTTCCTTAAATGCTTTTTTTGTTTGCTCTAAGTGTTTCTAGTTATTACTCCTGAAAATATGCCTCCTTAGGAGAAAAGTCAGAAGAAATAAAAGAAATATAAACTGATTGTTTAATTCAGCTCAAAATTTGAAGAAAATGTTTCTTGTCTTAAGGAAAAAAAGGTAGTTTTATCTAATTTATTGAAAATGTGTCTTTTACTGACATATTTGATCTAATCCTACTTATTTAAGAAAATAAAGGTACCTTATGGCAGCTCTATTTCCCACTTGATGGCATTAGACTGCATGCCAAGTTTTTCTTGGCTAACATTATGGATAATTATTTTTCAACTATGTGCATTTTAGCACTTGAACCACAATATTTACCTACATAACAACTACGGAGAGAGTGCAAGTTTCCTCAAATCAGTGTGGCTGAGTCATTTTGGTGATCAAAAGCCATCATGGTAAGAAACCACAATAAATGACAGCTATTTCAAACGTACAGATATTCAGATCTGTTGTAAGCACAAAGTTACGCTTTAATTCACACTGGTGTTACCAAGCTTGGAACCCAGCACAGAATTTCTTTAATTCTTGACGTTTTAACAAGTTGCAAATAATTAGTGCCGTTAGCAATCTCTGTGCTGCAGTGGA
Source organism: Atrichornis clamosus (assembly GCA_013400975.1). NCBI lineage: Eukaryota > Metazoa > Chordata > Aves > Passeriformes > Menuridae > Atrichornis > Atrichornis clamosus. Next base: position 119,953 of record WBMZ01006643.1, read on the forward strand.
GTTTGGTTTTGTCCTCCAGGAAACAAGCAGAGACTGATATACTTTTCACAGACCCCTGCATGGCTTTGTGCAGCGCTTTTTGGCTAACATAAGCTATACCAGCAGCCTGAAGTTCAGAGCCTTTCCCTTTCCACCCCTTAATCCTGAAGGATGAAAAAGAGGACTGCTCTTCATGACCATATTTGCTTGCTGGATCCAGGCTATGCATGATCTTCCCACCTTCATGGTATCTACATGTGCAGAGGAAGTGATGAATAGTCAGCTTTTTAAGAAAGAGGCACTGGCTGGTTCCCAGCAGCTCTCAAGTACTTAGATTAAGTAGTCTCCCATAGGACACAAGACTCTTAGTTAATGCTTGCATCAACTGGTTTATTTGAAAACCACTGACACATCTTTTCATAGTTTATGTGTTTATGAACACATTCAAGCGAGATTTCAAACATTGGGGTTTTTTCTGTTACTAAATAATATGAAATAATAGAGGCAAAAAAATGCAACCAAAATACCCAACCAAAACCCCACAACCAAAAAAATAAACAACAACAACAACAACAACAACAACAACAACAACCCAACCAAAAAAACCCCAACAAAACCCCCATTAAACTTTACAAAATTTCTGCTTCTCTAGAGGCTACCTTCTATAGCTGTATGGGTAAATACTGAAATGCACTGGCATTCAGTTGCTAAACTGATCATGCCTAGATGGAATCAGCTCTTTCAAAAACATTTTAATTTTTAATTACTTTTAAGGTGAATGTTAAGCTCCTGCACCCACCCCAAAATGTAAATCAAGTGGGAGAAGCTGTGATATAGGAAGAGGACAGTCTGGGGTGATTCTTGATTGAATCACGGCTAAAAGGCAAGTAATTGTGTTTGGGTAATGTTTGTTGACATTAAAAGCAACACTGATCTTTATGGGTGAAATACTTCTTGATATGGAGGCTAGGGCAAAAAGTTGTAGTAGAGAGGTGTACCTGTGTTCCATGTTAGTTATCATCAGTTGCACTGTTGCTTGTGTACAAAAATTGCCATGATACCAGTCTGTGTGACCCATCAGAAACAGATCCTAATTCCCTTTGAACGTGCCCTTTATTTTGTAAAGGATTGCCAATTCTGTGCTGTGGATCCCAGGCAGCCTTGGGTGGCCCAATTACTGCCCATGGTAGATTACAGGAAATGCAGGACAGGAAGATTTTGCACAGAGTATTCTTTTTGTTCCCAAACTTGCAGAAAAACCTGGGAAGAAGAGAGATCAGATTTCTGCTATCATTAATCATTTGTGCTAAAATCCCCAACTCCTCTATGATTTATTTGCATTTTCTAAAAGAGAGAAAAGTTGTCCAAATAATAATGATCTAATAATGTTGTAATTTCCTACAAGTCACTCTGCAAATTGAACTTGGATTTTATATTTATGTAGGGATTCACACAGTAGGTTTATATCATTTCATTAGCAGCTAGTTCCCTCTTCATGAAGCATGGTGAACAAAATAAACAAAAATAGCCCAACCTTTATTGCTCTGTTTGCTTTTTAATGTATTGGCAGCCTGGGACATTTTTACACCACAAACAAACACTCCCTAGAGACAGATCTCTGAATGGTTCAGCCTACAAAAATTAGGGTAAAGGTTCAGGTTCTGATGTTTGTTGGTGCTTCTATTTTGCAATATCTGAGAAAGGCAAAATCACAACAGAGAGGTAGAAACCTGCCTACTTGCTCAGTTCTCCTGTCTGCTTTGGATGCTAAGGCTGGCAGGTCCTTAGATCTGTGTGAAAAGGTGATCAATTCCTGTAGCAACAAGGCCCAAGGTTTCCTCACAATTTTGCAGAAAAGCAGGATAACTTCCATCAACTGCAGTTCTTATGGCAAACCATTCACAGGGAACAGAGGTCTTAAGTAAGAAAGCAGCCCATTTTTTTGCAAAGTCCAGTAATGACAGTTTGTAAAATAAATGGTTTTGCACACACATTAGCCTAGCACAAAGCTGAAGGCTCAACTCCAAGCCTGTTGTTGCCCGTCAGGTAGGGTCAGCTGTCCTGATCAGGTTGCCCCAGAATTGTGGTGCCTAAATGGCTAAATACTATCAAAACTGCAGGGTTGAGATGGATAATGGTTACAACAGCTGCAAAGAGCACTTCACATCCATGAAATAGCTGTGTCCAGTCTCATTAATATTGTGATATTAATTAACTTTCCAATAAATTGGAAGGGCAATAATGTCTCCTGGGCCAATGGTTTCTCTTTTGGTTTGTTGGTATTATAATGGTATTGCAAGGGAGATAATCATTAAACTAGTGTTCCAGTTTCTGGAGACTTGGATCACCAGGACATTTTGGAGCCAGGTGAAAACATTTCTGACCCATTCCTCAATTTCCCTTCTGAAATGCAGAACAGCAGTCTGTACAGATGTAATCTCATGAGGTCTTTCTTCATAAGCAACTCTGAACTATAATGTTGTCTCTTTTGTTCTTCAGTCTTATTTTCTGGGCTGATATCCTGAACAAAATTCATCTTGTTGAGTTTGCTGGGACAGCCTAGAGATAAAATGTTTTGTGGACAAATGTTGGAGTTGATACTATCAGCTGCATAGTGATTTTTGACACAGGCTTTCTCCAGAACATCACTGTCCTGAAGGGCTAATAGCAAATCATTGCTTTTGCTGATAAAACCAGTCATCCCATAAAAAACACCACAAAACCCATTATCTAACCTTGACGATCCCAGAGAATTTGTAGTCCTCTTCTCTTTACTGGGCCCCTTTTTTCTTTCCTTTCAGCTCTGGACTCTCCGTGGTCTCTGCCAGCACACATTCACTGAGACATCAGACAGTCTGACTCTTCTCGCCACCACCACTCTGTCCCTTGCTGTCTGCTCACTTCCTACAAGCACCTGCTCCTCTCCTGCATGAGCCAGTGGTGCTGAGGTGTGGGAGCAGCTCGAAGCATCAGGCCTGTCCATCTGAGGCCACGAGCATGGCTGGAGCGAGGGCTGGAGCAGCTGAGAGAGAGAACAGCAGGCCTCAGCAGCCAGCGGAGCCCAGACAGGCCCTCAGCAGGGCCTGCTGAAACCAATACAAAGAAAACCCACCCCAGCCAAAGTCAGACTCTCTCCACATCCACATCGGCTGCTGAAGGAGTTATACAATTTGAAATAAAAAACCATTTTTAAGGCTAGTGGGGAGAAGGAGGCTTCTGCCTACCTACAACCTGCCATGCTCTGTATGCACGGGCATGTTTTAGTGATGTTGGTCACACAACTTTTGTTTTTCAAAGCACATGCACGTGTTCTAACAAGAGAGAGTTACTGGGAATGGATAACCAGCTGGAAAACTGTGGCCAAGGTAAAACCTTTCAGGTCCATTCACGCCTGTGAATTAATTTAGCTTTCCATGTTATGATCTTAAGTTTCAAAATGTTCATGCAAAGCATTAACAGCTAAAGTGATCCAAGAGACAGTCAATTATGTCAAACTCTAACCACTAGACAGTAATGAAGCTGTCAGTTACAAAATATAGCAGTTGTGGTATTTCCAAATGAAGCAACAGCCAGTGCCATATGTCAAAAACAGGGATTGGTTCAGACAGGTAAGAGTCCCTTCATCTGACAGTTGTCAGATTAACTTCTGAGCAAATTAAAACCTTCTGCCATTGTGCCAGTGAGCCCTGGTTTGACAGAAGAGCTTACAGAGACATTCTCAGTGCAAGCCCACAGATAACGAAAGAAAAATTTGCTAAGAATACAGTAGAGATTTTCCCCATTTTTCAACAAAATGACAGATCATTACTCATCTAATTATTTGAGACCTCAAGGCATTCCTTTAACTCATGCACAAGCAGAAGTTAAATATCACACCTTCCTGAAGAGTTTAGTGAATCCTGGTTTATTGGCTGTGAAGTGTGTATTAAGTCCAACGTTTTTGAACAGCCACAATGAAAGTCATGCAATAGGATCCATTTTCAGGGTTAAAAGATTAAGTCAATGGTTCACTGGATTAGGGGCCCAAAGCACACTTAGCTGTCAGTGTGCCCATATATTTTACTCCTAGGCTTAAGGTAAACTTTTACTCACATTTACCTACTGACAGTTCCACAGAGACTGCTTGCTAGGAGAGGTAGAAAATTAAGATACACATAAATCACTGCACTCATGAACACTTTTTTTCTAGCACAAGCACAGATAAAGAACACCTTTAAGTTCAAATGCAGAAACAGTAACTGATGCTGACTAGGGGTGACATAAACCAAAACAGTGATATTTTACATTCAAATATACATTCATATTTGGGGCTCACACAGCAGCTTGTTTGTGGCTGAACTGTCCAGCCTGACAGCAGGAAAAATATCTCATACCTGCATAACTAACAATTGCAGCAGTTTTTTGACATGCTGAAAATGAAACCTTTGGATTCATAGAGTAAGAGTAATTTATTGAAGACATGGATGCAAGATCTTCTGCAGTGAAAATCTGGTGCTATAATGGGCAAAAAACCCCATGCTCCTTCCTCAGTGCAGAGAACTGATATGTTTTTCCCGTGAACATCTCTGTGTATCTGCAGATTTCATTTCAGGTAGCAGCAAAACTGGCCTTGGGAAGGATTAATATTTAGTACTGGAAAAGGAAAGACGTACTAGAGATTCACATTATTTTTTTTTATGGTTTTATTATAACTTATGCATTATTTAATTTTTTCTTACGACGTCACAGAAACATCAAATGATTTGGGTTGGAAGAGTCTTCTTGTTCCAGCCCCCTGCCATGGACCGGGACACCTTTCACTAGACCAGATTGCTCAGAGCCGCATCCAACCTGGCCTTGAATATTTCCAGGGATGAGGCATCCACAGCTTCTCTGGGCAACTGTGCCAGTGCGTTACCACCCTCACAATAAAGAATTTCTTCCTTATACCTCATCTAAACCTGCCCTCTTTCATTGTGAAGCCATTTCCATTTGTTCTATCACTACATGCCCATGTATAAAGTCCCTCTCCTATTTTTTTGTAGTCCCTTTAGGTACTGAGAGGTGCTGTACGGTCTCCTTGGAGCCTTCCCTTCTCCAGGCTGAACAGACTCAGCTCTCTGAGCTTGTCTTCACAAGAGAGGTGCTTCATCCTGCTGATCAAGTTCATGGCCCTGCTGTGGATTTGCTGAACAGGTCCATGTCCTTCCTGTCCTTGGATGCAGTGCGCCAGGTGGGTCTCACCAGAATGAGGCAGAGGGGCAGAATCCCCTCCCTCTCCTGCTGCCCACGGGGCTCTGGATGTAGCCCAGGACACGTTTGGCTTTCTGGGCTATGAGTGCACATGGCCGGGGCATGTCCAGCCTCTCACCCACCTCACCCCCAGGTCCTTCTGGGCAGGGCTGCTCTGATCTGTCCATCCCCAGCCTGGGTTTGTGCTTGAATTGACCTGACCCAGGTGCAGGATGTGGCAGTTGGCCTTGTTGAACTTCACAAAGTTTGTACAGACCCACCTCTCCAGCCTGTCCAGGTCCCTCCGGGTGGAATCTCTTTGCACTCAACTCAATGTCATCAGTGAACTTGCTGAGGGTGCCTCAATCCCACTGTCCACATCACCAACAAAGATGTTAAACAATGCTGGTCCCAAAGCTGACCCCTGAGGGACACCACTTATCACTGGTCTCCATTTGGACATCAAGCTGTTGAACCTGCCAATTCCTTATCCACTGAATGGCCCATCCGTCAAATCCATGACTCTACAGTTTAGAGACAAGGGTGTTGTGTGGGACAGTGTAAAATGCTTTGCACAAGTGCAGTTAGATGCTGTAAGTCACTCTTCCCTCGTCCACCAATACTTTAACCCTGTTGTAGAAAGCCACAATTTGCCCTTAGTGAAGCTATGTTGGCTGTCACCAGTCAATTCCGTATTTTCCATGTGCCTTAGCAGAGTTTCCAGGAGGATCTGCTCCATGATCTTTCCAGTCACAGAGGTGAGATGACCTGCTTGTTGAAGTTCCCCGAGTTGTCCTTATTTTCCTTCACACTGAGCTTCACATACTCCAGCTGGTCAATGAGAAAGAGGGTGACATCCCCTCTTTGTCTCCTCTACCTGTGCTTCCTAAAGAGCTTGCATCCATCCATTCCAACACTCTAGTGAGAGCAGCCAGGGTACCACCCCTGATGCCAATAAGATCATATCCCTGCAGGCTTGCCCACATCTCTTAAGTCTTTTTTACTCCCCAACCTGTGTGCAATTACATAGAGGGATTTAAGTTGGATCACAAGGAAGCTGACTTCCTGGTGGGAAATCACTCTTGGAAGTATGTATGTGGCATTCTGAGCCTTTATTCAAAGAAGTGGACACTAGATAAGTAGAGCTCCTGCTTTCAGAGGGGCTTGAATGTCCAAAACAGATATCCCTCAAAATATCAGAGAAAGTTTTTTTCTTAATATGGTGTCATGGTTTGAGCCTGGTCAGATGCCAGGCACCCATGGAAACCACCCGCTCACTTCCGCCGCAGCTAGACAGAGTAGAGAAAAAAAATTCAAAGCATTCATGAATTGAGATAAGGACTTGAGAGAGAGATCACAGACAAAAACAGGCTCAAACTTAAAAGATATGGAAGTAAATTTATTACACTAATAGAAACATAGTAGGATAATGAGAAATAAAATGAGCTTTTGGACAATACCTTCTCCCTTACACTCCCTCCTCCCAGCTCTACTTCCTGCCCCAATGGTGCAGGGAGACAGGGAATGGGGATTTTTGGTCAGTTCATCATCTGTGGCTTCTTCCTGCTCAAGAATTGGAGTCGTCCTCCCCTGCAGCACTGTGGGGGTCTCTCCCCAGGGGAGACAGTTCTCCAGGAACTCCTCTGACGTGAGCCCATCTCATGAGCAGCAGCCTTCTGCAAACTGTTGCAACACAAGCCCATCCCACGGGCAGCAGTGGCCCTCAAACTGCTGCAGCATGGGTCACTCCTTCAAGGGGTGCAATCTCTTTTCAAGCCTCCACCACCTCCAGCATGGGCTCCTCCACAGCTTCAGGTGGATCTCTGCATTCCCGTAGGCCTCCATGGGCTGCAGGAGGAACAGCCTGCACCACCATGGTCTTCACCCCCGGCTGCAGAGGAATCTCGGCTCCGGCTCCTAAAGCACCTCCTTCTGCTCCTTCCAAACTGACCTTGGGGCCTCCATGTTGTTTTCTGCTCACATCTTCTCACTCATTCCTCTTCCCTGGCTGGAGTTAAAACTGCACCACCTGGATTGTTTTGAATTCCTTCTTAAATCTGTTATCACAGAGGCGTTACCGCCACTTCCAATTGGCCCAGCCTTGGCTAGCGGCATGTCCATTTTTGCAGCCAGCCAGACATTGGCCCAGCAGGACATGATGGTGGGGGCTTCCAGCAGCTTCTCACAGAGGTCACCCCTGTAGCACCCCCTGCTACCAAAACCAGGCCTTGCAAAACTACGCCAGATGGCTTTTGAATACTGGCAGCCAGTGCTCAGGCTCACAGCCCTGTGCCAAGATGCACACGCACTTTACAAATCAGTTCATCAACATAGACATGAGTGCACCGAAACAAATAGCAGGAGTGGTCTCCAATTCAATAGAAGCCAGCATTAATGCTTTGGCAGTGGCTGCCAGGAGCAGTCAGCTCACACACTGTGCCATTTTTAAGGCTAACAGATCCAGCTCCAAGTACCAGTAAGCTGCAGGACAGTGTGAGTAATTTTACTGCCTTGCACAAGACCAGCACCCCTTTGTAGTGAGTATGTGCTTTCTCTTTATTTGGAGAAACAATTGCTCAGATATTATGACACTATACAGACATTTGGGGATTTCCTTTCTTTTGTCAACATACCTTTTATTTTATGTATCAACCTATCTAAACTTAGGCAGATATTTGAAAGGTACATGCAAGAAGATTCCATGAAATCCCAGATAAATAGGGAGCAGCAAATACTGCAAAGGACAGAAAATACTACTCAGATATTTACTGAAATTGAAAACATAACAACAAAGAAGACCTTTTCTAATAGCATTTAAACAGCCTCAATATCAGCACAGATAGGTGTTTTGCAGAGGTGAAACGCACTTAGGCTCACAGCAGTTTAGTGACATAGAGTTATATTGCCTCATTTTCCACAGAGCTGGAAAGTAAACACAGAATTCTCTATTGGTCTCTAAAAGTCTCTAAAAGTCTCTAAAAACTTCTATTAGTATCATACGCCATCATTCTGCTGTTATAACTAGAAAAATACAGTGCAAGCATTTCTGCGGAATGACTTACTGTCAAATGAGGACAAAAGGAGAAATGTGTAGAAAGAAAGAGTTACCATAGAAAAAAGATTTTGAAAGAGACAGAGATAAGATATTTAACATGACTTTTCAGTGCAATATGGTAGCAAGAAAAACTTATTTACAAGTTATGGGACATGAGGTCATGGGGAACAGAGGTTGTATAACCCTGTCTGTAGCATTCTGGTGAGACCATAGCTAAAAGTACACTTGGTTTTGAGCAACTTACTATAATGCTGATTGTGCCAAGCTGGAACATATTCAGATAACAGCAAAACAATTATTAAATGGCTGAATTTATGAGGAAAGATAAAACAGCTAAATATATATATAAAACTTGGCTATGAGATCTCTAAAGGGAGACATTAATTGGCTGTTAGTACAGCATTCAAAAACTTAAATGCCAAAGAGGCTGAAAAATCATATGAATTATTTAGTGAGATATTAAGAGGATGTAATTAAGGCTAATGAAATAGTCTCCAGTGATAGTGCTTGAGAAAAGGCTGGCTCTCAACCATTAACGGAACAATAAACGGTATTTGGTCTTACTGACACGTTATCTGCTTGCAGGTTTATCAAGAGGACGTGTGTGTAGGCCAGGGAGCAGAAAGTAAGGCAGTAGGAGCAGTTTCACTCCAGTCTTAATTTGTGGCTAATAACGTGCAATTTATGTGATGGGTGGACAAACTGTGATTTATAAATCTAAACTCTCCAAACTCTTGTGGAAATGAAGTGTTTGGTAAAAGGACTACAGCATTTAGCTATCAAAAATTGACAGTTTCTGTGCAGGTTACACATTTATTGCAAACTCCAATATTAGCCTTTCTGTTACTGGTTTACATCTGCAGAAAGTATATAAGAATTACAACTAAATAAATTCAAACTGTTCCGTGGATTTAAAAGAATGTACTATCCTGCCTACTGGATTTTCCAGCATGAGGAAGAAACCTCTAGCAGTTTTTCTTTTGTTTCCATGTGAGATGGATAAAACTACACAAACACAGAGACCCCAAACTCATTCATTCTCCCCTCGTTCCCTGGCAAAAAGTGTATAAAACTTTGGAGATCTCTGGTTCAGCAAAAAAAATAGACTTCATCCATTTCCGCTGTGCTGTTACGCTTTTTATCTGTGGCGTTTTGTATGGAAGTTGCCAAACAACATCTGTGTTTCTCATAAAAAACAAATGAAAATGTTTCCAATTTGTTTAGATCAGCACAAAAATATATTTTCATGTTAAAAAGTTCTTGTTCTAGCAGCTATCTGATGAAGAATTGACTCATAAACATGAGTCAGAATTCTTCTGGCATTTTGCTGCCTTAGGTAAAATACCAGCCCAAATACCCATTCAAATTTTTATCTTGTTTGACAAGTTAATTTAAGAGTGCTTTCTACTCAGTCAGAATTTTGTGAGATAATTTGTCTTTTTGATTTTGCTGTGCTTTCTGGTCTTATCCTATTGTCTTCAATCAGCTTCATGCTTCGGCATGTCCCTTTCTTCTTGTTACGCTTATTTCCTAAGGATATTACAATTATTTTTGCCAATCAGCCTCTCTTCATGCATTTCCTCTCTTTTCCTTCCTAGGTACTCTTTCACTGGAGTCCCATACTTTCTGGTCTAAGCCATCTCCGTTGTCACACACTGTCACCTAAAGAGCTCTAAGGCTCATGGATGCACTTACTCTTGAAGGAAGAGTATTTTGCATCTTGGCACTTTTAAGGCCTATGATCGAGAAGAAAAGTACAAAGATATCTAGAGAGAAAGGGCAATAGTTTCAATTGCAAAACCTCCTTTACCCTGTTTTTATGTACTTTTCATTATTCTTTATTGATGTATTTTAGTATCTGTGATTTTTGCTTCCTGTCTTTGAAATGCTGCCTCTCCAAATCTGAAAGCAGAGAAGACCTTGCAATACAACCTGCTGGCACTGGGGCAGATGAGCACTCTGTCCTTCACTTATAAATCGGCAGGAAGGACTCTTCCAGAGAAGAGTTTCCTGACCTTGGTTCTGCAGGATTAACCGGAGACGTGACTGATACAGATCCTTAACACAAAAATGTCATCTTTTGGAACAGCTTTGAATTAGTTGCTGGTAGAAAAGTTCTGTCTGATCAAAGGATTTCAGTTTAGCAAAAGCACCCAAGTTCATGATCTAGAAGATAAGTGTGTGAAACGTGTGTGACAGCACAGAATTTTATTGTTAAAAGTGCTACTTTAAACTTCAGGTCAAAGGCCTGAAACTCATGTGTCCTTCAAACAAGGAACCTTTCCAAGCCCTGCCAAAAAGCTGTAGTTCCTGCAGTTCCTACAAAATGGCCAGAAGCAGACAAATTTCACTGAGAATTTGCTCCTTTCCCGTCCCTTGCTGGGAAGTTTCCCTTCGTGAAACCTATCAAGCTGAAGTAACCCTTTGAAACAGATCTTCACAAAGAGTTGAAGTTTACACTGAGATTCAGGAACATTTCAAAGAACAGGTGAACACATAGTATATATTTATGCATATGCATACACATTTATAGATGCATATGAATGTAAAATACACATTTATTAAACATTTTGAGTATTCATATTTATAAGAGAGTGTAGTTTAAAATTTAAGAAGATGATACATTCAGTCAGGATTCTTCTCTTAATGCTTTGCCCTGCCTGTTTCCAAACAATTTCTCCCAGTTTACTTTCAGCAAGTGTTTTTAGGAAGATGCCCTGTGTGAAAGTGAGACCTTAAATTTACCAGATAACCATATTCAGACTGTCTAGGGAAACTGTGAAACCCGATGCATGAGAAATAGTATGCAAACTGATTATAGAGAAACCGGAAAAGTATCCAGGAGTTTGGGAGTGTAAGCATATTTTCCAAGTACCATAGAGGCACTTAATTGTGGTTTAGTTGGAATGTGTTACTCCTTGATTTAGTTTTTTAAAAAATACTCATGAAAACTTGAGGCCTCTCCAGGACACACTAATTTTTGGTTTTGCAGTTGCAGCTGTCCACAGAGATTAAGGAATCTGGATCAGTTCCAACCTTCATTTACACGTGTTGAAATAGCAAAATTCTGTTTGTTGTGTCACATGGTAGTGCCTTTAAATAAATGCATGAATTTGTCCTAACTGTTGACATTGAGACAAGGATAGAAATAATAGAGGAACATAAGCAATAATAGGCTTCCTTCCTGTTTCTGATTTAACTGTTACAATAAACTTTGGATATAAAAGTGCATATATGCCTTTCATTCCAATATGAGGCCTTGATCCTAAACAGTGCTTCAGCTGAGCAGGTTCCTGCAGCCTCCAGAAGCACGTGAAGCTTCCGCATGCACACACACCAAAGAGTCAAGGGTGTCATCTTGTACCATTCTTAACAGCACAAAAAATGAGACACAGCTATTTTAAGCATTCAGAAGAAATAATTTACCATACAACCCCTAACACATCCCAAAGCAAAAGAATACAGCAGGGGTACTGGGCCTGTTGATTTTGCCAATGTGAATAGACTTTCCTCATGGGAATAAGTCTGTCACCCTCAGTAGGAGGGAAGTACCCTGTAGCGGCTAAGAATGCAAGAAACATTCTGGAAATCAATTTCATTGTTAGCAGTGTTCAAGTTGTATTTGAAACCCTGTATTATAAAAACCAAATAAACGTCCCAATTAAAACTTCACCAGGCACAAATCTTTGTTGAATCGATTATCAAAACCCGACTAATTACAGGTCAGCAGTGAAAAGAAACAGTTCCTTACTACTCTTCCCAAACACGTCTGCAACAAAACAAGGGATGTATGAAACCTTTTTCTGCCTACCAGCAGGTATCATCAACTACTAAATTCTAATCACTGTTAATAACATCACCAGGGACCATGACTTAGGTCAACAGCTTGGCAGGAGGTGCTGGTAAATGTTAAGTCAACAGCAATCAAAACTGGAAAACCAACATGCTTGCTACCATCAAATTTAAAAGAGAACATATTGTGCCTCAAACACAGCAGCAGGTTTAATAGAAAAGTAGACATGTTTATGGTTTCAGATTTACAACAAGACTTATAAAAACCTTATTACTCAGAATCCAGTCTGCTGCCCTGGAAACTAAGAATGTTACTTTGTTGAGAAGAAGGATCTGTTGACACAAATGTCTTGCCTAGGCTTGCCATTGTGGTTAACCAAAATACATTTACTAGTGAGAAGGTAAATAAAAGCAAACAAGATGACTCTTATACCACAATACAGTAAGGTTCAAATTGACCAAGCTTAATGCTATGGCATAAATATGCTTAATGTTTATGGAATTTTTCTAGGAGCTACTTGCCCTGTTGGGCTTAACGTCTTACATGAGACCTCCTGAATGGGAATGTGTTTTCAGTATTACATGTACTTAAAGACTTCATCAAGAACATTCAGAGGAGTTGCCATGAATACCACAGTTAACCACGCTGCAAATAAAATGGGTCATGGTTTAATCTTAGATTAACATGAATAAATCAATCTTGTCCCATATAGTGTACGCACACAGAAAAATTAACTGACAATTAAAGAGATAACACTATTGGAACCAGTGGTGTATAAACATAAGTCAACTGTACAGACTGTGCTGAAAAAACACAGTAGCTCTTTAATCTGCAAGAGAACAGAGAAACTGGAAACCCACTCCTGGTGTCCGAGCTTCTGTTCAGGGATGCAGGGTCTTGAACAGCCACTGGGCTGCTTTTCTAGTAAGTAATTAAAGGCATGCCCAGCATCACCCATGTGATGTTAATGGAGAAAGAAAGTCCAGGTCACAAAGAGCTGGATGGCCAGTCTTGGATTGCCCTGCTGCCATGTAATTAACTCCTCATTTTTGTCTTCCTCCTACATGGAAGAGAAGAAAGATAGAAAGAATTAGAGGGAAACTCCTGAGAAGAACATAAGGCCATAATGTATATATTTCAGTATACATCCTCAGATTGCATCAGGTTGGTTTGCAAGCCAAAAAATCTTGAAAGGCAGTTCTTTTTCATATGAATTTGTTTTTTGTTAGATTCATGCTTTAAGACTCATTAATTCTATTTTTAAAATTAAACTTGAGCCCATAAAAAAGAAAGTAGAAGACCAGCCTCCAGTGGCTTTAAAAAACATCTGTTAAGTGTTGCTCCAGAACATGTCTATGTAAGTAGAGATTTAGCATTAAAATGAGCTTGTTTCCTCAGCAGAAATTCTTTCTTACCTCTCATGCACATCTGTGAGCAAGACTAGAGCCTCACATTAGAAGTGTTACAATTAACATGAAAACAAAAAACAGTCAGCAACTGTTGAAGGAGGGAAAAAAGAAAAAAGGTCAAAGTATTAAGCTCATGTGATGCACAGTGAGGCCATAGTTTACACTGAGTCACAAATCAGCATGAAAAGGGCAAATTTTGCTCAGAGATCACAGATTCCTTCAGAGAAGATCCCCACAGTGAAGCTGTACTTTGCAACAGTGCAACAAAACCACTCAATGGAATAATGCTGTCAAACAGTAGAAGTTTTCCACCTCCATAGAAAAAGCCCCAGGCTCTGATTTCGCAGCTTCTCCCTCCTTTTTCTGACGTTCTTCTTTCTTGATGGTAGTAAAGGAAGCACAATATTTCCAGTCACTCTATATTTAACAATATTGTTCAAAAGCTTGTGAAACAACACTTCTTACGTTACATTCTGAGAGAATGAGGGCTCAGGAGTTGCTTAATCACATGGTTCATTTGTGGAAGATCAGCCCTGCCCTGAGACGTCACTCTCCCATAACTCTGATGTTCAGAGGAAGCCCTGTAAACACTCCTTGCCTGTACCACTACAAAGCAAACCAGCTCCAGCTCTGTTAGAAGTGCTCACATGGCTGGGTACTGTAAGTGAGCTGAAGCCTAGTAACTTCTGGAAAGACTCCAAGTGTTTGGCTGACCATGCCTGAGCATCCTGATTTCCAGTTGTACCCTTCCAGTTGCACACTGAAAAGCTTTCCATTTGATCCACAGAGTTTCTCTGTCATTTTTTGTAAAACATGAGGTAAGCTAGAAAGAGGGACATAGAGGCTGTATTTACAGCAGTTGAACCATGTTTCCCTGAGGAGTCTTTTCAAAGGACTAGTATTAGCCGTGATTTTGAAATGTATCCAGAATTACACAGGCTTTCCAACCTTCAAAAATTCTGCTCCCAGAACATCATCTGCTGTTCATCTACAGACCACTGGCAGGTGACATTGTCTCCAAATCTCCAACTTCACTGAGTTTCTGGTCAATGCCATTGTAAGGTCACTCTCAAAAGTTTTTGAAAAGTCATGGCAATCTGAGGAGGTTCTTGAGACACAGAAGAAAAAAAAATCACTCCTGTCTTCAAGAAGGGCAATATGGAAAATCTGGAGATATGGAAAATCTGGAGATCATATTCAACCTCAACTCAGTCCCTGAGAAGGTGAAAGAACAAGAACTTACCCCCTTTTCTATGAAGGTCAGAATACTGTGTCAATTAAGGTATGAAAATACATATTAGATAAATAAATAGCTGGTAACTTCACTGATACAGTCTTCAACTCATGAAGTCCTTAGCCACTAAATTCTAAAAGCGCAGAGTAGTCTTTAGGGAAGATCAGACTATGCAAACTATTTTTGCACTCTCATCACAAACATTCACAGAATCACAGAATCAACAAGATTGGAAAAGCTCTCTGAGATCATCAAGTCCAGCCTATGCCCCCACACCACCATGTCAACCAGACCATGGCACCAAGTGCCATGTCCAGTCTTTCCTTAAACATCTCCAGAAATGGTGACTCCACCACCTCACTGGGCAGCTCATTCCAATGTTGAATCACGCTTTCTGTGAAGAAATTCCTCCTAATTCACTGCTGCTTTCTGTCCCAGACATGATAGCAAGGCAATTCTTAAATAATTTATCCCTATTTACAAGACTCAGGGCCAAAAAACAAGACACCTCTCAACTGCAATAGGAAATAGTTCATTAAGTTAATTCTCTGAGTTACTGTTTCCTGAAAAATGATACACCGATAAAAATGAGAAGAAAAAAATCTAGTAAGTTATACTTTAAATTGATAACACATCAGAGAGAAAAAATGGAGGCATTTATATACTGAGTTTGGGAAACAAAAAGACCTAAAACATTTTCTTTCAAATTTTGGCAACAGAATTTATCTTTGAGAGTTAACATAAATCTTAAAAAAAATAGCAGTGGGGGGTGTAGATTTTTCTTTAATGTTCATATGGCACAATAATCACTACCCTTTAAAAAACGTATCCTCCTGAGATCTTAATTTTCTCTGAATCCATCAGGTGAAGTACTGAGATCAGCCTTTGTACACATATGTTTAAAAAGCATTTCAGGCTTTTAGGTACTTCTGGGATTTTACAGCAAACAAGAGTTCTTTCTTGAACAGGAAGTGGAGATGTGGATGGTGGGTAATTGTCCATGGGCATAAAACTTGATTTACTGTGGGGCTGAGGTGTTTGTGTGGGTGTTTGGGTGTTATGATTTTGATTAACAAGACCCATGTTTTGAGGGTTAGTGCAGTTAATAATTGTCCTTTTAAAATGATTGCATGATGCACATTTCTAATGTACAAATAGATAGAGAACATATGTTACAGTGAAAGGCACCTTTAGGATATTGGTCACGCTGTCTCCTACATACAGAGGGAACAGAACGAATTTTAGGGAGAAAGATTAAATATTTGTAGAGGTAATAAACTGCAAAGGCAAGACCAGCTGGAACAATGAGCATATTCCATAATAAGAGGGAATGCATGTGCACAGCCTGAAACTCTAAATACCAGCTAGTTGGAAGGGTACCAGCCAGCCAGATGCTAGAAGGGAGGCCTCTTTTTGTAGATTAAATATAGATTTTCTTCCATTTCTTTACCTGTGTCTTTAAAAAGCACTTTTGACTATGTTGGCTGTTTTCAATACCATGTGTGATGCTTTGATTTGCATTTTGGGTTGATTTGGCTTGAGATTATTATGATATGAAGCAGGTAGGGAATGAGAATAATTGAGTAAATCAATGAAGCAAGACTCTGGGACATGTTGGTGTGTGTCCTAATTCCCATGCACATCATAGAGATAACACTGCATTTCCCACTCCGACTTTAATAGGTAAGGTGAAAAGTGAGTAAGGCAGGGCAGGAGGTGTTGACATTCAATACTCCTTAAGAGTCCCAGGCAGAGTGTCCCACCTGTCAGTTTAATTTTTGTTGTCCTCTGCTGTAACTATGGGAAATCCAAATTAATATAATTTCATCAATAGAAAAATCAGTGTTTTTTTCATAACAAGAGGGACTCTATCCAGCCACAGACTGAACATGACTCAGATTAACCAAGGTGCCACCCCTTAAAATAAATCTGTACCTAGTCTGAAGAACTTCCTTTCCAGCCTGAGTCAGAGCAAGTAGGTTTCAAGCCATGACAGCATTAATGTTTCATAACCATGAAGCCCATTAACTCATTTACCAGCCTCCATTTTCTGCTACTCATTAACATTCACAAAAAATAACATTCTTTTTCATAAATGGTATAATTTTTTGCATAAAACTTGTCCTAGCAGTGAAGTGTTATGTATTGAGGAGAAGGTGCTTGAACCATTCACTAGTTTGTGTCTGTGCCCTGAAGACTGCAAGAGATTCCTGCTTGTTTCTTGGTATAATTAGAACTGGGTTGATATGGATGACTGTGAAAATGATTCCTTGACTCTAGGACTGTTCTCACTTTTGTTTTGAAATTACTCACATTTTCATACATGTGTTAAACACTTGTAACACTTTCGAACAAGTGTTGGACACTTGTAACAAAATCTGGTTTTCTTTTGTTATTTTGAATGGGAGACAAAAGTTATTCAGTGTTGGAGTGAAGCATGTTTCAATTTTCATATGATTTTTAATTGATTTAAGACCTATGCTTCTTGCACATGGAGGTAGGAGCATCATAAGTCAAATCAAATACATCAATCAGGATGGAAAGGCTCAGTTCAGAACCCAGAGGAGTGCTGGTAATCAACACGGCTCTCCTGTGTTACCGGCAGATGTCTCGGTGTCAGCTTCTTGCTCTATCTGTCCTCTGATAAAAAATCCTCATATGAACACTGGGCTGTGAAAGGATGCCTAACACTTTTCATTCTACCTGCTAATCTATGTCTATATCCCAGTGATTTTCAAATAAGTTCAATGATTCTGGTTTGTTCCAGATTATTTTTAAATGTAAGATAAGCCTTTTTTTTAATAGTCAAACTAGAGCAATTAATTCAACATTAGTTAGGGCATCTTCATCTTGAATATCTACATGCTATTTATGAACTAATGTAATAGATTAAGTACTAATTAATCACAAGCACATCACAACTATTGATATAAGGAAAAACAGAGCTGACAAAAAAGAAGAAAAAACCTACAAGAGTGGCTCTGAATTTCACGTTATCTCAATGCACTTTTATATTCAAAGAAAAAGAAAAGGGAGCAGAATTATGATCAGAATGCAAATATCTTTCCCTCTAAATGTTAATTACCCTTAACAAAATTGTCCAAGATAAAAGCTGCTACTAATGGATAGCAGAAATTATTTGAGATGTGCAGGTCACACTTACACATGACAGTCTGTAAAATACCCATACCTGAGAATTTTTTCTAATGCTGGTAATCTTATCTGCCCCTAACAGGGTGCCTGATACTAGAGTGCCATCCCATGCCCATCAGTTTCCTCCCAGTCCACAACCTAAACAAAGAGTTACAGGACAATTGTATAGAACTGCACGGGCTTAGGAAGCAATGATGCATCTTCAGGAACTCTAAGTGTACCAGATACCTCCTTTTTTCTTTAGGTAGAATGTACGTGCTCTTTCAAATTTTCTGCAGTTGCAAGCAACAGAACATAGAACCACCGAATGGCTGGGGTTGGAAGCGACCTTAAAGCTCATATAGTTCCAATCCCTGACATGGGCAGGGATGCCAACCACTAAAACAGGTTGCTCAGAGCCCCATCCAACCTGGACATAAACACTTCCAGGGATGGGGCATCCACAACTTCTCTGGACAACCTGTGTTAGTGCCTCACTACCCTCTCAGTAAATACTTTTTCCCCAATATCTAATCTGAACTATTCCTCTTTTAGTTTAAATTTTTTCCCCTTTGTCCTGTCTCCTCACATAAATTCACTCTTCCTCTTTTTCATAAATCCCCTGTAAGTCCTGCACTAAGGTTTCCCTGGAGTCTTCTTTACTCCCAGCTCTCTCAGCCCATCTTCATAGAAGAGTGGTTTTAGCCCTTGGATCATCTTTGTGGCCCTCCTCTGGACCCAATTTTAAAAGGTCAACATCTTTCTTATGTTGAGAACCCCACAGCTGGAATTGTACAATGATTTAGATTGGAAAAGACTTCCAAGATCATCAAGTCCACCAGTTAAACCAGCACTGCCATGTTCACCATTAAATTGTGGTCCTAAGTGAGATGGTGATTACATCACTTCCCTGGTCAGCCAGTTCCAATGCCTGACCACCTTCCAGTGATGAAATATTTCCTAACATTCAATCTAAACCTTCCCTGCTGCAACTCGAGGGCATTTCCTCTCATCCTGTCACTTCTTACCTAAGAGAAGAGACTGACACCCACCTGGCTACACCCTCCTTCCAGGGAGTTGTAGAGAGTGATGAGGTTCCCCCTGAGCCTCGTTTTCTTCAGGCTAAACACCTCCAGCTCCCTCAGCTGCTCCTCACCAGACTTGTGCTCCAGACCCTTCCCCAGTTTCCTTGCTCTTCTCTGGACATGCTCCAGCCCCTCAACATCCTTCCTGAATCAAGGGGCCCAGAACTGGACATAGGATTTGAGGTGTGGCCTCACCAGTGACCAGTACAGGGGAACAATCACTGCCCTGGTCCTGTTGGTCAAACTATTGCTGGTACACACCAGGACGACCCCGCCTTCTTGGCCACCTGGGCACACACTGGCTCATGTTCAGCCACCTCCAGGTCCTTTCCCTCTGGACAGCTTTCCAGCCACTCTGCCCCAAACCTCTAGTACACAAAGCGTTACCTTGGGACTGCTGTCAGTGTTATTAAAGGGCAGGGATATCAACTCAGTCCTGACTGTGATTTGAGAAGGTGTGACTGACAGTCACCCATCACTGTCAGAGATGCAGGTGCATCACAGGAAGGCTGCCAAGGGAAGGGATCATGACCTTTTCTGAGTTTTTTAATTTCTGTCAATTCCTCACGTGATGGTGACTGGGAGAGCTCAGGGGGCAGGGAACTCTAGAGATGATAAATACAAACAAAAGAGGAGTAAGCACTTAATTAAGTAGAAAAATAGGTAGAAAGAGGGGGTAGTATAGGATCAAATACTCTACTTCCTCATTCTAGGGACTTAGGAAGGTGTCTAACGGCGAATGTGAGTGAGGGTGAATGTGAGTTCAGCCCTTTCATCAAGCAGAATACTTGCCAGACTGCAGTACTTGAAAGCCACCGATCCTGGGGTATTCCATGATACTGAAGAGATTTTGTGGACAGAATGCTGAAATTGCCCAAGGTTGAAAAGTTTACATCAGTTGAGGTCATTTGCCAGAATGTTGAAAGTAAACCTAGAGCTTCATACATGTAAGTATGTGTATAAAGAGGTGAACTATAGGCCAAATACTTTATCTTTTTGATAAAAAGGTAAGGGCAAAAACAAAGGAGAGAAAGAAAAAGTTATTATAGAAAGAAAAAAATTTATGACAGTAAATAAGCTGTAACTCGGGGAATACAGTTCAAGTGAATGTTCTCTGTGGTAGTGAGCTGAGCATAACTTACTGTGTGCTCTGACCATTGTGATCTAACATCAGTGAGGACATGAACCCCACTTTCAAAGTTTAATGCCATTGTGGAGAAGGAGTCCAGTCCCCAGTACAACCCGAAGTCTGAATAGACACACAGACTACTGCTCTAAATGATCACTCTAAGTACCTCTAGGACACTTCCAGATAGTCAATCTAAACTATAATAATAAGAGATACAAGTCTCATTTAATTTCAGAGTAGTTACACAGATGACTAAAAAAACATATCTTCAAGGAATTCCAGGAAGAATTCCCCCAGTTCTCCAGAGCATGCTGCAAACCACAAGAACAGACCGCTACAGAAATAATCCAGGGAATTTCTCCATCGAAGCTTTGTTTTTGAAGACAGTACATGACCATTTTAAAAATTGGCTTCAAATCACGAAAGAATTAGGTGTAGAAATTAAAGCTTCCTGGCATAACACTTTAATGGAACACACTCATCGTTTATGGAACAACTGACCCACATGTACTGGATTTTTGAAAACACAGTTTTCTCACACATTAACTCCTCTCTGTTTGAACTAGGACTATTCCCTGAACCACTCTACCAAATCGGCACATTTTTTTCTTAAGGTACTTGTTAACAAAATCAACTTTTCTCAGTCTACCTCTAAGTGCTTCAGAAACAGAAAACAGAACAGCAACTCAAAGTTGGAGGCTATTTTGTAACCTTGTCCTGAAAGACAGCTATGTAAAAGATGATTTCAATTTTAAACACCTAAAAAACATATACATACAGTTTCACTTCATGTAGCATTCAAAGAATAGTTATATGGCAAACCTTCTTCCTTTCGTTGATTACCAAAGCAAAAGTTCAGACTGGGCTCCTGGGCATGACTCCAGTTCGTGCACTGTCACTTATGTGAGGTTAATATCCCCTCCAACACAGTTTACGTCTACCAGCATGTTCAGGTTTCTCAGGTGAAGAAACTACAAACAAAAGAAAAAACCCAGGCACTTAAGCTGAAGAGAGCAGAAAGATTTGTTTATAAACAAGATATATAAAGGAGCTCTTAGAAGTAGACTACACAGACATGGTTAAACATACTAGATTTCAGTGTGTAATAGCTAAGGAATTCAACAAGGTACAAAGAACAATGAAGCTCAGCATCTGAGAAAAATGATTTAGCATGGTACAGGAACGAGGCAAGTTGCCAGTTACTGGACATTATGCATTGTTTCATTTTTCTGCCCCTGAAAAGCACCTCAGATTTCATTTCATATTAGTTCTGATTGGTTCAGCTAAGTAAGAATCATTCCAAACTCTTTGTTCAAATGGAAATCAGATCTATGAGTTCACATATGTTCATTAAATGAATAGGTTCATTTGCCTTTCTTTTCAAACATCAAAACTGAGCTTTATCAGAATTCTTTAGAGCCTTGTATCAGTGTGTTCCTCCTGCCCGCTTCTTAACACAACCTCTCTGGAGACTTACTTCCCAAAGGTGCTCAATTCTGTCCACTCCTTACCATTTCCATGCAGTCATTACCTACCCTTTCTTCCTTTTTACTTCTTGATTTGTAGCCATGCCTTCTGACATCTTCAAAGCTCACTCCTCATATGCTTACAATACAATACTTCCACATCACTACAGTTGGCAAAAGGGTAAGGGTGGACGTGTGTAATCCCAATGAAGTTGACTTTCATCCTACAGCTATTTTTAAAAAACAACTTCCTTGAGTGCTTCCCAGTAACAAGTGGCTTCAGGACAAAACAGGCATTATCCCACCACATTTCCATCCAAAGCAGAAAGAAATTGACCACTGTGACAAGGTGAACATTTCTATAGGAAAACCAGTAATTCAGCCTTAAAAAAACCCTCTCACAAGTTGAATAAAAATTGAAAGAAATACATAAATATCTATCTGCCTGAAGGCCATGACAAGAAGTGTTAATTTTTTGTATTTGGAAATGTACAACTGAAGTGTCTACATTCTGCTTACTTGGCTGATATGGTGAATAATGACAATGACTTAGCACTGTTGTCTGGAATGCCAGTGGTTGTGCTAGTAAGTGTACAGAGCAGGACAGCAATGAAACAACAAGGTAAAAGACTTGCACGTGTTGTAATCAGTGGCAGCCAAACAAACACAAAGTTCTTCTAAAGTAAGTAACCAGTCCTGAAGGGCAAAGGCATTAATGCTTTGTTTAATTCATTTAAAAATTAATTGACCTCCTAATTATGGTTGGAAAGCTCATCCATGGGCAAGGACACTTTAAGTTAGACCAGGTGGCTGAGCCACATCCATCCTGGCCTTGAACATTTCCAGGGATAGCGAATCCGCAACTACTCCCAGCAACCATCACCCTCACAATACAGAATTTCTTCCTAATACCTAATCTAAACCTACTCTCTTTTATTGTGAAGCCATTTCCCCTTGTCCTGTCACTAAAAGCCCTGGTTAAAAGTCCCTCTCCATCTTTTTTGTAGGCTTCCTTCATGTACCAGAAGGCCACAATTAGGTCACCCCTAAGCCTTCTCCTTTCCAGGCTGAATGATCCCAACTCTGTCAGCCTTTCCTCAGAGCAGAGGTGCTCCATCACACTGGTGGCCTCCTCTGGACTCTCTCCAGCAGCTCCATGTCCCTCCTGTGCTGGGACCCCAGAGCTGGATGCAGGGCTCCAGGGGGGTCTCACCAGAGCTGGCAGAGGGGCAGAATCCCCTCCCTCACCTGTTGCCCTCAATGCTCTGGATGCAGCCCAGGATGTGTTTGGCTTTAGGAAAACTCAGTATGGACAGTGAGTTTAGAAAGCTCTTCATGACACTTCTTTTGATTCTCAGTAAAAACTTCAGTGAGAAAAAGTAGTAAGTACTCTAAGGAATCTCCTCTAAGAAAAAGAAATCCAACTTTTCATTGGCAGTTCAAGAGCTCCCTCACTGACACCACAGGATGACAAAACAGGGTAAAAGAAATAATGCTTTTCTTGTCTTTCATTACGGTCATCCTTTGATGAACAAATCATCATACTGTCACTGCCTAGAAGTCTAAAGTACCCAAAGATACTTTCCTTCTCGCAGCACTGTGTAGTTAATTTTCCCAGTAGAAAATAGATATTTGTATTATGTTCTCTCCTTGCCTTCTTTCTCATCTTGTTCAAACTCCCCACCCCCTTCACCCCCACTTTGCTCTCTCTTTCTTCCCCACCAATATTACTACCACGTATACAACCTTCTCACACAAGGGGTTGGGTTTTTTTTTTTGGCCCTCCACATTAAGTACAAAAATGTAAAACCTGCAGTCCTGGGTATGTTACCAAATGAAACAGTTTTACTTAAAATCTTGTTTTTGCCAAAATATTTTCAAAGTATCTGGAGAGGAGTCAAACCACAGTGGCTCTCAGTTGTATTTCCTTTTACTATTTCCTCAGGTACTCCCAGCACAGCGCTAAGTAATTGGATAGTCTTTCAGGCAAAAAAAAAAATTAAAAAAGAGGCTGCATGAGACAGTTTGTAGGTTTAAGGATTATCCTTCTGGGGCCTGTGGGGATGAATACAGGGCACACAGTTGCCAAATTTGAAATCCTTGCTTGTGTTAGTTGTTCCTGAAGACAGGAATCAAATATGACAGTTTGTACTAAATATACTGATTATGTTCAGCCTTTGTATTGCTGTTTCAAATCTGTTTAACTTTTGAAAATTAGGATTCAGAGACTGAAATTATCTGTCATTTTACTTGATTTTGGTATCTGATCCTGCCTCTATTTCAGATAACCCTCTTCTCATAGTATAGATATTGTATTATAAGTTTAGATTTACATTACTTACAGGACATTAACAGTACACTGGGGAAAAAGTTTCTAATGTAGCTAGGTTTGCCAAATTAATCATGTAATTATATGTTATAACTGCTGTCATTCCATTTTACATGCCATCTAACTAAATCTTGTTACAACCCAGACTTCCACTTATATTGAAAACACAGATGCAATTCTTTGTTTAAGCCAAACACATATTTCTTGTGTACTGGGGGTCTTCCCACAGGCCACCTGTAGTCTTTTATTTTTAAATTTTACTTAATTCTTCTCAGATATTTGTGGTCTTGCTGACATGTCCAGAAGACTTATTCCACATCTCTCTTCAGGAGTGTTAAGATCTTGAGAACACAGACACTTCACTTTGGCACTAAGGATTCTGTCTGCTTCTCTTGATGGTTGCCGAATTCTCTCCCACTAAAACTGGAAAAAGTGTTTTAAAGCTGAAGTAGGAAAAGGCTTTTTGTCCTGTGCCTTCATTATCATCATAGGAAGCTTGATGTGAATGAATTCTCATTAGGTTTTTTCTTTGCAGAATCATACTTTCAGGGGGAAGAGAGATATCAGACATTGTTTGGTGAAGAGCACGTGAGAGATTGGCTGAGGGAGCAGCAGAATAAATACAATTCAAATATCACAGCCCACATGATACAGAGTTTATGACTAGACCCAGAAGGACGTCTGCTGTTTGCAGTGCATGCAGCTAGGGGTTTGTTGGATAGACCTTTCAGTGAGTCAGTTGTTCCCTTACATGTCAGAGCAGCCAGTGTTAGCAGATGGGCTGTAATGGGTTTGTAAAGAGGAGATGACAGTTCCCTGGAGTACACAGTGCTGCTATTCAGTATATGGGCCCTACTGCAATAATGCCTTACAGCCCTTAATGTGCCTTCTCAGAGATTATTCTCCTGAAAATGTGCACACATAAACAACTTATATACAGCTGGAACACTGTCCAAAACACAGAACCTTTCACCTCAAGCTGGGATTCTCTCATCACTCAGTGTAACAGCATCCCTTTCCAAAAAGCGTTAGGAAGAATTACATACTCTGCAGTTTGAGTTGAAACTCAATGTATTTGCGCCTGGTGGGATGGAAACTGATATTATTCTGTTCCATTGCTCTGCTGGTTTTGGCTGAATAGAGTTAATTTTCTTCATAGCAGCAGGTATGGAGCAGTGTTTTGGATTTGTGCTGAAAACAGGGTTGATAACACAGGGATGTTTTAGTTACTGTTGAGCATTGCTTGCACAGGGTTGAGGCCTTTTCTGCTCCTCACCCCACCCCAGCAATGAGGGAGCTGGGGGTGCACAAGAAGATAAGAAGGGGCACAGCCAGTGCAGCTGACCTCAGCTGACCAAAGGGACATTCCAGACCATATGGCACCATGGTCAGCACACAAATCTGGGGGAAGAAGGAGGAAATGGGGAATGTTTGGAGTGAGGGCATTTGTCTTCCCAAGTCACTGTTACATGTGTGATGGAGCCCTGCTGTCCTGGGAATGGCTGAACACCCATCTGCCCATGCAAAGTGGTGCATGCATGGCTTTTGCTTTACCTACTAAACAGTTTTTATCTCAACTTGAGAGTTTTCTCAATTTTACCTTTCCAAATTCCCTGTCCCACCAGGGGAATAAGTGAGTAGCTGCGTGGGGCAGATCTGCTGACTGGGGTTAAACCACAACGATTGCCCTGAGTGGAAATAACCAAAAAGTGCATCAGAGAAGACATTGTTCTCAACTACAAATACTGCATTGCTATGCACTACTGATATCCTAACATGTCACAGTATCTTCTTGCTTCCATCAGGTCTGTAGAGCCAGATTTGGTTGCATCAATGAGAGCCGTCCTTACTCTGGAAATGTGTTTTGGATACATAAGAAAGGAAGTAAAAATCCATCATGATTTTTCAATTTTAAATCCTTGTTCCTGGGATCATAGAGAAACACATTTTACTTTAAATCATCTTTTCTTGCCACTAGGTTCACAACATAGGTGAAGCAGCCCCTCTTAGAGAAGAGGCAAAAGGACCTCTAAGTAGGATTATTAAATCAGAGGGGCATTTTTCATTTGCTAATCAAGAGAGAATCATCTGTTCATTCTGATTTCCAAAATGAAGGTAAAATGATTTCTTCCCATAATGACTTAAAGAAGTTACAGACAATGAAGCCGAACTCTTTGATGCAGTGGTAGATTAAAGAACAAGGATGTCAGTCACAAATTAAGATTTAAGAGGTTAGGATTGGAGATTATAAAAACTTCTCCACTGGGATTGCATTCCAGTACTGCAACAGGCTCCTCAAAGAGAAAGTGGAATGTCCATCCTGGGAGGTTCTCCACACTTCACCATGCAAAACGATTGCTAATTTGATCCAGTACTGGCAAAAGTCCTGCTCTAAGTGAGACAGTGGACTGGATGACCTCCACAGTTTCTTCCAGACATTTCATTTATCATAAATGAGAGATGAGACAGATGCTAAAAACAACAACAAGAAAGGAAAAAAATAAAAATTGAGTCAATCCAGCTGTGGAGGAAAGAGTTTAGGATGAAATTATCTATGAATATCTATGTGTTTATTTTTCTTCAACACCCATGAACCTAAGCAACAGCTGATAAGGGGTGTTCAGGAGCATCCCTAGAAAAGGGGCATCTGGAAGTATCCTCCATTCAGCCTTCCCTCTAATTTCCTCCCACAGTCCTCTGAATTTATTGCAGGGACACCAATATGGGTGGTCAAAGAGGGGATTGCTCTACCAGAGCACAGTAAATCAGGCACATCACTTTGTCAGCTTTGATGTGGAGTCCTCATTGGAAGATAACTATTGATGGCAGCAGGCGTGGAAAAGCAGAGTTCACTTGAACACAGATCTGACTGTGCTGCCTTCCCTTCCAGGGTGTTGGGCAAATGCCTACAAAGAATGGTGTCTTAGGGTTTGAATTGTGCTCTGTCTTTCTGTAGAGAAAGCAGGATCATAATGCAGGCTTCATAATCCCCACAGCAATCCAATTTCCTGTGTTTTGCCCACTCATGAAGGCATGTTTTTTTCCCCCAAGAATGAAAGAGGCTGTATTCCTTCAAAAGTACTTCAGCTGCTGCCTTTCTATTGGCTGCTAAGTTTAAGGTGAAAGATTTCACTTAATGTCACCCTGCAGCCAGACTCCAAAATGAAATAAAATTATTTATTTTTTAACATCATATCTTTTGTTGAAGGCACCCCAACTTATAATTGGTCCCAAGTTATTTCTTAATTTCTCCATATTTGTTCTTACTCTGTTTTATTATCATGAGGGTAGGAAATATGAGTCAGTAACCCTAGGATCATCCATTTCACTCACTTATGGGGGATCGAAGCCCAAGGCTAACAAAAAGTGTCAAAAATTTCAAATAAACTGGGAACACCTCTATAATTTACCACCCACATCTGTGCTCATGTTTGCAGCAGCATCATAGCTGGTCTAAAACATGTTTAAAAACACGTTTTAGCATGTTTAAAAAGTTTAAAAACATGTTAAGCAAAGTAGCCCCACTGAAAGGAATGTTTAGGCTCTCAACAGTTGCACCTGAAAAGGAATATATTACAAGGTGTTCTTTTAAACTGAGTGTTTAATGTCTCTAGATAAATTTTATATATTCTTTGATGCATAAATAAGGAATTCACATTTGCCTTGAGCTGCTGAAAATATGACCAGTTCCCATATTTTCTTGATTAAAAAATGTTACTGTTTGATTTTAACTTTTCATTTTCCTGATGTTATCTTCTTGTTTGCAGCCAAATTAGAAATAACCACTGTTACAGAAAATCCATTCTTTCAGTATTTCCTGTTAGACAAAAAAACCCACTATTAGCTGGGCTTCTGTAGTGCTCATCTATTCTCCAGAGACTTTCAGATCTGTATTTAAAGTCAGAGTTTCAGGGCGTTTAGATAAGTTTATATGTGTTTCTCTAGACCCACCTCAGAACAGCTATTGGGCCCCAGTCATCCAGAGTAGCACATTTCCCTGGAAATGGCAACTAAGGAAATCTTCCACCACCAAAAGCCAAAAACCTTAAGCCAAAACGTATGGTGACCGCAGGATTTTTACTTAGTTCACTTAACAGTAATTCTATGGTTGAAGTGACTTAATTAAGTGAAATCAGACTTTGAATCTTTAATTGCAGAGTACAGCAAAACCTCTGTGAGTTACACCCTTGACAACAGCATTCATAGGAGCCAGAACACTGAAAACAAGGACACCTGCACTGGCAAACAGAGCAGTGGTGGAGAAAGACATCTGAAGAGCCACTTTCCTTCTACACGTGGGCACTCTCTGCAACACCACACCAGATGGTTGAATGAAAATGTGGGTAACAACCTTAAACCTATACTCAATGTAAGTTTTCCATTTGGTGTGGGAGGCTGTTTACTCTATTCTTTTAAGAGATGGGGTGAGATCCTGCTAGTGCCACATTTTTGGTAATGGCCTAGTTGTGAGAGCATTTGTGCAAGAAGTGTGACTCCGAGTCTCAGTGCTACACTGTGTATTCTGAAAATGTCCATAAATAACTTACTGCAATTGACTAAATTCCCTGGAATTGTTAATGCACTGAGAAGAAAGTTAATTTGCATTGTGGCAAACAGTGGCACCACAAATTCTGGTTCGCATGGGAAATATGCAGTACATCCAGAACATTGCTGAACCACAGGGTGCCATTCCTGAACAAGTATTTTGAGCTGAAGTTTTACGGTGCAAAGTCTGGTGGATTCACCTTCACCAGTTGCATGTTTTCAGTCAAGGTGGGTGGAGTTGCCATGGGTGAGCTGTAGATGGGCAGGATCTATTAACATAGCCTAAACCTGCAGTTAGATCACTCATAAAACTTGCAAGAGGGATAAACTACTTTGGGAAATTCAAGTGTGCATGACTGAGTGTCATTTAGGCACTACTAGCCAAAATCATCTTAGGGTAAGTCAAGAAGCAATATTCTAGATGACTAAGTTCACTGGTGGTAAATAAGTGGACCTTCTGTTTAATTAGGAAGCTAGGAGTTGTAGGTTGCTCATTAAGTTTAGATACCTAAGACACTCAACTCCTAAATGCTTTCTCAGACTTATCTTTCAGTTGTCTGAAAGCAACCCCTTCCCCCTTGAATGGATGGAAATTTTTTTCTTCCTTCCTTTCAAAAATGTTATCTCACCTCTTATGTCTGATATGAAGAAATATGAATCTTAGGTTAACACATACTTTTCTAAAACCATTACATCAGCTTACCTGGGATAGCTGCTCAGTAATATGGCAGAGGGAAAGAGTTTGACTGTTTCTGAGCCTCTTCATCAGGGTTTTATGCTCTGAGAAGGGCAGTGTGCTCCATTGTGTGGTCTCTAAAGTTGTAATGGAAGTTTTTCCTGTTGATTTAAACAAAGTAATCCAAATTTTAAAAAGCACATTAAGTGAAATTGTCTCAGAGTCATTCTGCTGATTAGATGGAGACACTGCACAGAGATATTTGGCTCTGCTTTTCCTCTGAAGCCCTGTATTTCATTTGTTCGGGAATTCAATCAACTCAAGGCAAATGTTCTTTGTGGGAGGTTTTTAGGGTGTCCACTGCATCATTATACATTTCTTTGTTATGGCATTGACTGATTTGTATCATGTTCTTGTGGTGCTCAGCAAGCCTGGGAGCTGAGCCAAGTCTCTTATTACACATTTGACTACAGAAATGAGTACATTTGGGAACAGAGAGGTGTTATTAAACTGAATTATGTCTTCGTTTTTCTGCTTCAGAGCAGCATGATATAGTATGAATTAAGTTAGGGTTGGGGCCTTTGCATGAAGGTAGTGAGTTAAACATGAATCTGGTATGGACAGGGCAGTGATTCCTACCAAATTTCAAAGAAATTCATCAATTTTACAGTAGTCACGGTTTCCTCTTTGTCTGTCTGTCAAAAGAAACCCCTCTTTAGTGTGATTGCCTATTGATCTTTAACACAGTTTTACACATTTATGCTTAGTTTGGCTCAGAATCACATATAGCTCTTAGCAAAAAGATGGCTTCTCCAAGTATTACCCCTTCACATGCAATCTGATCCAAAGATCAAGCTAACGTCTTTCTTGTGACTCATCAAGAGATATAACGTTTCTGCAAGACCAATTCTGGCCTTAAATTCACGGCCTCACATTCACCTGTGCAAATAACTAAATGCAGAATTTGATCCTCAAAGAAATCACTTAGGAAACTATATCGTCTTCCACAGGGTTCTGCAGAGATTCTGTGAGGTTAAGGCCCCCTCAACCAAATATTGCTAAGTATTTTCTCATATTTTTCTCTCTAAAAGAGAGTAAAACCACATACTTTTGTTTCTAAAGTATCCAGAGAATTCCCTCTCATATTTTTTTTTCTAAATCTCTCCACAGTCTAGTCACAGACCAGAACTGGATATTGGAACTGCTGCACTGACCAATTTTCTGGGTGTTTTGGTAGGATGTTTCAATTCAGATCCATTTCTAAATATCTGGAAGATGAAAAATCACAATCAGAGTAGTCCTAAATAACAATCTCTTTTTGTTAAAACTTTTCCTTCTTTTCCAAGAAAGAAATATGTTTAAGTTCCTTGTTTTCCTGTATGCAAGCAATTTTGAAAACAATAGCTATTAAAGGAAAAACTAATAAAATATTAAACAACTAAAAATTATTAAACTAGCTGGTAAAAGTGTCAGCACAAAAAATGAGCAGTACTAGGAAAAATTTTACTGGGAATGCAGAGTAAATTGAGGCAGGTTAGGTTGGCAGGTGTGAAAATAAGGCAAATTGTTTAGAACAAAAAATGTGGTTGAACACAAGGAGAATATAATTTATGATTAGTAACTAATGAAAGAGAAAAATAAAGAAAAGCATTCAGTCATGACCCTGTAGGAAAGATGATCCACCCATAAGCTTTTCCAATGTCTCTATCAGCAACACTAGTTTAACAGAACTTTTTATATTTCCCTCTAAGTCCTTACTTTTATTAAAAAGAAAGAAAAAAGGCATATATTTGAAGTAAAGACTTTACACAAATGAAGATTATAAGGTATTTTGTGAACAACCAAACGCTGTACTTGCCTGATGCTTGGTGGGGTTTTCTTCCCATCAGAATATCACAGAACATTTGTTCCCAATCTCACAAGCTTCCTCCTCAGTTTCATGGTCTGCATTGCTTTAATAAAAGCAATTGTTGCAATAGTTGAGACCCCACAATTCAAGATCTAAGGCTCCATCTATTGTTTAGGAAATTAGAACCAAAAGCTGGAAGTGTCGTCACAAACAGGACCCAGCTGTGAGCGTGAGCACAGTACAAAGCAGGGGCTGACAGAGCAGCAGAGCTGCAGGCCACGAGCCACGTTACCTGTGAACCCGGGGGCCGACGTCACAGCTGGACACAGCACAACAAACCCCCACGGCGAGTGTGGCTGCTGTGGCCAGGCCTGCACCCTGAGCAAAGCCTCCTGCCACGTCAGAAGGCAAAAGCAAGGCAGTCACCCAGACTTGTTGGGAAGGGTATAGCAAAGGTTTTGGGCTGTTGTGGGTTGAACGCCCACAGGCACGTGTGGAAACAACACCGCCTCTTTTCACCTTCCCATGCATTTCTTTCATCTTGCTTGTTTCAGCTTTAGCCAGCCAGCTGCCATCTGAAGGGTAATTTCCTTCCCTCTGCTGATGCATTAGACATAGTGACAGCTGCATGAGCAAAGAACAAGACAAACAGTTGGGTGTTATCATTCTGTTGCTGATAGCTAAGATCATGGTGTTTCTCTATCCCCTTCTCCCAGAAGTCTCGTGGATTTTGAAAAAGAAGTAGAAAACCCTCCAGTGTTAGCATAGATCTCTGCAAGATGTTCACAGAAAGAGAAATTGTACTTTACTAACTATGAATAAATCTATTAGACCACGCCTATGTATTCCTGCTGTATGACAAGGATGTTAGAGCTAGTACTAGTGTGCTTTGCTGTGTAAAGGCTACAGGAAGTCCAGAAGTTTGACTAGGAGTGTTTAATATGTGCTTATGGCCTGGAGGTAGTTTTTAAGTATCCTCAGCATTCACAAATCCAGCTCATACACTTCTGCTGAGATTATCTTTCAGACTTCATGAAGGCAGGAGCTTCAAAAGGAGTTAATATGACACTGTCCAAAATGCCAGGATAAAAAGGTTTACTGTGTTTTGGTTGTAAATAGACTAATCATTTACAAAAGAAAAGAAAACTATTTTTAAAGACTAACCCCTTAAAGATTAATATTTCAAAAATGAAAATGAATATTATGGAGTGTAGCTTCAGCAGCAACAAAAGACTCTGAGATCAATCCCAAATGCCACTGTAAAAATATATATAGAACAATTTTACAGAGACATGAAATGTGAAATGAACTTGGATTTGAATATTGTTACAAGGAGCCAAATAGTAAACTCTAAAGGCTGTTTCTGTACAACGGAGCAATGTTAACAATGGCAAATCTGCTTCAAAGTTCTAATGAAAGCCTTAAAAGCTTGTAAAATGTTCATAACTTCTCAGGCCATTTGTTCACGACTGGAAAAAATAATTTCATTTCCATGTTTTCTCCTCAGATCATTTAGGTTGGGCTATACTTGAAGTGCTGACCACAGTAAGAAGCCCAGACATATAAAAGAGCCCGAGCAGTCATGCTATCTGCCAAAGACAACTGTTAGTTTAAGAAGTTGTATGGTGAAAGCATGTCACACCACTTGCTGGGGTCGGACAAATGCACACAATTTAAAGAAAGAGAGAAACCAACCATAACCTAACTAAAATTTTGAAGACCTGGCATGAGTCTCCTGTCTTTTTTTCTCTCCAATTCAAAGATAGGTAATATTTCTCCTTCCACCTTCAGGCCTACTAAAAATAGGATTGAAGCAAAGTCTAAGCAATGTTGTCCTGCTAGCTGAACAAACAGCAGACCAGTTCAAAGAGCGAGCTGGACCCAAAAAGCTGCTTTACAGATTGGCAATTCTGCTTCACATTGAGTTAACATTGCTCTGAGGCTACAAAGCAATTATTTCCCTGCAGAAGTAAAAAAGGGTTAGGCTTAAATATCATAGTGAGCAGGAGATCTATCTGCAGCCTAGGAGGTCACTTCTGCCTTTCTTGGTCATAGGAGGAATGTATCACTGTCTTCAGTAAAGTTGTTACATGAGTAAGGATTGCAAATCAAAGACAGAGCTCTTTCTGTGTCCGAAAATAATCTCAATTATTCTGATGCATATATCAGGCAAATCTGTTGCTTTAAGTCCATATATTCTTTTCTCTCTCTGTGTAAAACTCCTTTAATATCTGGTTCAGCTGCTTGGACAGCAACTGAATTGTCTCTTTTTGAAGACACATTGTGAAAGGAATCTTCTGGGGACTACCCTTCTGCTGATGATACCAAGCTGTTGTCAGAGTTTTTTCCCTATCATTCTGTCATGCCAAGCATTTCTGTATTCAGGGTCTTTTGGTCTCAGACACTGGAAATCACACAGCCAATAAACTGAGGCCATCCAGCCTCCAATAATCGATACAAGGGGGAAGTACAGGACCTCATGCAGTTTGCAACCCCAGTGCCTGGACTGACAAAGGCAGTACAGAGGAAAACGCAGAATTTGTACAAAAGCGAAACAGAAGAGCAAAAACTGAAGGATACTTTGAGGAAGAGAGGAGAGGTGGGACATTACCAGAAAGGTCTCACTCTTTATTCAGAGAGAGAGATTACAGGAAGAACTGTTATTAGTCTTGAAGTTTACTGTTGTGTGAAGGTGAGAGGAAATCAGGTGAGCTAAATAGACAAGCCATGTTCATGGTTATCCCAGCCCTTTCAGGAGGAAAAATATTTGCTGATATTAAAAAAAAATAAAGCAGAAAAAAGAAGAAAAATGTATAATCTGGAAGTCTGTAGAAAGTGTGTGATAGGAAGGCAGGGTTTGCTCACATGAGAGAAGACACTTTGTGAAAAAGACAGGAGCCCCTTGCAGCAATAGCCGCAAGATTGTCAGTGGAATAAAGCCTTAGGAAAACTGAAACATCTTCATACCTTAACTATTACCTCTTCAATTTAAACAATGGTCTTTACTCATTATCTAGTTTTTTCATACTGGATCCAAATATGCCATCATTTCCTTTTCATGTGGATTTATAGGACTTTATCACTTCATTTTAACATTTTATGTGCTGTACCTTTTTGTGGTTGAAGGATCCAGGGTACATTAGTAATTCTCATGCTCTTTTCTAAGGAGAATTTACAAAATTTCCCCATCAAAACAAAATATATGACAAAGTTGGGGTTGTTCAGCATGAAGAAGAGAAGGCTTCAGGGGGACCTTAGAAAAGCCTTCCAGTACCTGAACGGGGCTACAAGAGAGCAGGAGAGGGACTTCTTACCCCTTGTCCTAGTGATAGAACAAGGGGCAATGGCTTTAAACTGAAACAGGGCAGGTTTAATTAGATATTGGGAAGAGATTCTATTGTGAGGGTGGTGAGACACTGGCACAGGTTTCCCAGAGAAGCTGTGGGTGCCCCATCCCTGGAAGTGCTCAAGGCCAGGCTGGATGAGGCTCTGAGCAGCCTGGTCTAGTGGAAGGTGTCCCTGCCAATGGCAGGGGGCTGGAACGAGATTATCTCTTTCAACCCAAACCATTGCAGGATTCTATGATATTCTGCAATAATATCGACCAGGTTTGGGCTTCACCCTAAACTATGCTAAAGCAAGAGATTTTCCCCCTTTCTATTTCCATAGCTGCTGATGATGTCATTGTCTTTTATGGGACACATGTATGAGCCAGAGTTGCTGTTAATTTCAGAATCTGTCAAATGCCATCCTCCTCCCTAAAGTCCCAGAAGAACAGCAAGATACTGTTTATAAATTAAACAAAGAGCACAATCCAGTTGCCACTGGGAAAGCATTGTAATGTAGGAGGAACTAGAAGTAGAAGAGAAATTCTAAAGGAAAAGGGTCTGAATAATGGCAGCTGGAACCTGCTTTTTTATCAAGGCCTAATTTCCTTAGTTCAAAACACACCACAGCTGGGTGATTCACTCCAGGACATGGAATACATATTGAGATTTGTGTTTGAAATCTTGTGACCTTCCAGGGTAAATGGTCTCCTTAATATTACAAATATCTCATATCAAGTGATTAAATTCCCAATATTACACTGGCACAGATGTGTTCCACTGGTTTGTACTTAATAATGCCCAGCTACAGTAGTAATGAGTACAGTAGAAAGATGAGGAATAAATGGAGCTGTGACTGTTCAGCCTTCACCGTATTTTGGGCTGATTTTCTTTAGCTTTATACATGCATTTTGCCAATAAGGGTGGCTGAATTGCTGGTCCCAGTTTGTAGTCATCTGTACCTCTGTTTTCTTTTTATATAGATCTGTTGCCTTTGACAGCCTCATGCTCGAACAAAACCACAGCAGAGTGTGAAACATGGATAAAGTATCTACTCCTGAACTGTCTGAGGTCATCAAACAAAACCAAAAAAGGTCTCACAAAATTTCCATCTGGAAGCATGAGCTTGCTGAGCCGGATGCACAAATCCTGTCAGGCCTTCCCTTAAGTCTCGCCAGGATATTAACTTTGAAATAAAGCCTAGTTTTTCTGAGTTCTGTTTTGAAGATTTCTGCCCTATTCAGAATGTCTGACTTGCCATTATTTTAAGAAAGAGGTAAAAGCCAAAGAGTGGAATTTGGAAATACATGTGTCAATAGCTCAATTATATTGTTGTCTAGAAGTGAGTCATGCTAGCACGTAAAACTAATTTATGGTTACAATTACATGCATGGGACAGTATAATACTTTTGCTTAATCCATCTAGTAGCTAAGGCCACTAGAAGTACATCCATCCCACATAAAATCAGCTATTGGTGACCCTCTGCAAACCCCATTTCTGCACCCTGCCTTAACACAACAAAATGAAAGAGATTTAGAGGGCCCTGAGGAATGTTTCAGAGAGCTCTCCTTGCAATAAAGACTCATCCCAAGTTTCTACGTACAAGGTCACATTCCTGCTATATAAAAAATTTACCACCTGGTTTTAAAACACTAGAAATTAGGGAATTGATTTAGATCCAATATCAACAGTGTTCAACCCTTGCCGACAGTACTATCACACAACAGGAATCACAAAATAGCTTGATCCAGTGCCTACCTAAGTGAATAGGAAACTTTCTGTGGGTTTGAAGGAGAGCTGGTTGGGAAAAGGAAGAGATATCCAACACTGATTTAGATATTAACATGGCTAGGTAAATTTCCAAACTTCAAGTCGTAGGACTCCATTTTTCTGTAGAGAGGACATGTGGTTTAGTGACTGAACAGCTTCGTTTCTTTTAGATTCCTAATAGCATCAAAACACTTGTTGGATGAGGATAAAACACACGCACAGACACAGACAAGAAAACATGTCACAACATTTAGGCTAAAACCTTCAGGTGCATATACCAGCCAGTTCTTTGAAAATACTAATTTTTAGAAATATTTTTTTTCTGATTGGTTTTCCACTGCTCTTTGGGAAATGAGGTCTTTTATGGCTCACATTTGGCATTATGATTCATCACTTTGAAACATCGATCATGTCTGGATTGTTGACAAGCATGGTGTTTAAAAAGAAAAGGAAAAAGGTTTTGTCTGAGAATTTCAAACTGGGTGTTCTCTGCCCACATATTGATGGATACATTTTTTACTCAGTGCTAAAGAAATATTTAACCATGCCCTCTGCTCAACCAAGCTCATCTCAATTAGAGGAAGTGAAGCCACTTACTCCTGACCGACCGAGCTTTTGTTCATCTCAAGGATTTTATGTGTCAGTTGTACTCAGATTATAACATCAACTAGAAAAACATATGACATTATCAAAGTTAGTAAGAAACAGGAGATAAATCTGATTGGGTTCTGGGATGTAGGCTGGAAGAAACATGACAAGAAAGCTCTTCCCTGAAAAATATTAATGACTGGTGAGCAGAGATGAGTAACAGGGACTACTCACTCATGTGATGGTCAAGAATTTGTCACAAGGGGCCATCATCTTCCTAGCTGCTGTTGCTAGTGAGCCTTGGTTCCAGGGCAGCAGCAATCCCTGGGTGAAGAAGATGAACTTCATGGTCCTTTGTTTCCAGGTGCTTCTACAGGGCCCCAGACTTCTTCTGGAAGCAGTCAAATACCTACACAACCAGCTGGAAAAAGGGAGAGCCAAAGTTGCTCTACACACACCACAGGCAAGTTGGCCATTGGTGGTTCATTCTTGAACAACAACATGGAAACCTCTGAATATTAAAAAAACCAACCCAATTAGGGAATCTAGAGCAGTGCAGCTGTATGATAGATCTGTGTGTAAAATGTGAGCACGTGTGGGTCACTGCTGATGGAAGAGTGCAATCCCTGTTAGTCCCTCTGGAAAACTCGTGCCAAGAGTTTTGAGTCTCTACAACATAATTAAGTGCATCAACGTGATAATTTAGCCTATTCACTAGCAAATAAATTACTTGTGTGGGATGAGAAGAAAACAGGTACGCATTGCAAAACTCTCAGAGCATCCTCCCTAACTCTGCATCAGCAGAAAACATTGAACCAAGTGATTCTTCAGAATTTGGCCAGGTCATACAGCTGCCATCTGAAGGGTTATTACACAGTGAAAGTTACAGCAAACTATGCTTTTCACACCTCCATGTTACGGATAACAGGCACAGTCTGCATGGTAGGAACATAAAGTTTTATCTTTTATCTGTCCAGTTTCATGGCTATTGTAATGTTTCTCCTCTCAGCAGCATACCTGACCAAAACAATGCTCTGAAGGAATATTTGATCCTGATCTGAATCCATCAGGATCCATCCAACAAAACTTTTTCTGTATTCTAGGCCTATGCTTCTGCTACCTCAATCATTCAATCCTTTGAAGCACCTTGTGAGAGTGTGCTAATGTATTTTTTCATTCTTACTCCATTAGCATATTAGTACTTTCCTTTGAGTTTAAAATGTCTTTTCAAATTCCTAAAGCTCAAAGTAAATACTGCTTAGGAGCTCTTAGACTGGGATTCATGGCACCTTATTTTTATTTTTAAAAGTGGAACAGCTTGTCTAAGCTGGCCATCCATACTCCTCCTCCAGGGAGGAACAAGGCCCTCCAAAAGGCAACTCAATCCAGTTAAAAATGGATGCCTAAAATAACTGGAATTAATCACCATGTAGTAGCTTCTGTTGTTGTGATACTAGGGCCAGCTTGGGAAACTGTTCAGACTACAAGCCTAATTCTGTCTGAAGTGAGCTGGGACACATAGAAACACTGCCATATTTTAAACTGTCCATTATGAGTATCTTGGAACGTCAGAAAAAGTCTCACAGGTAACTGTGAATGAGGTGAACAATTGCACCTGTTATATTTACAACAGAAAACACCTTATTCCTAGAAATTATCCAAGAGACAAACAGCAAACAGACCAGAGAAAAAGAAGAAGAACATAGCAGGTTACAGAATTACCACAGCATGTTGTGGAGGCTAAAAGTTTACGTGAGCCCGATGGGAGACTGAAAGAGTCCAAGGCAGAGAAATCCATGATGGCTACAAATATACCACACACTGTTGGAAGCCACATGTTGTGAGAGGCTGGCATGTTACTCTAGGAATGCTTTGGTGTATTCATATACCTTGTCCTACACATCTGCTTTTGGCCACTGTTGAAGAGAGTGTAAGAATTAGATGACCTTGGTCTGACTGAGTAATCCTGCTCAGATCACAGATTCTCATCCATCTACTAGCCCCATTACCAGTTTTTGATTCACAGATTTGCTGGCTAGAAATCATTACATTTGAAGGGCAGTGATATAAATTAAATTTAAAACACTTGTCAATTAGCATCAACTATCAATAGTTTAATCTCTGGTAATTATTTAGATTGAAACTCTTCCTGAAATTATACCCATAAAACTGGTAATGATAATTGTCTATTTTATTGTCTGTATATACTCTTTTGGGGTTCTGTATACCCCTATTTATGCTTAGAAGATCACAAACTAATCTCAGATGAACATTTCTTTAAACTCAGTCTTTCTCTCTTTGTCATCCTTTATTTTTTTTTATTTTTTAAGGAACTACAGTAAATTCAGATGCACTATGCAGCCACATTCTACTATTTTTGTTGTTCAATCTACTAAAAAGCCACATGAAACAAGGAAAAACTTATAGCTTTTATGTGGTCACTGCCACCCTGAGCCAAACCAACTTGCTGGTATCTTTGGACTCTAAGCATATGGGTTTTAGCTTTAAATCCTGTAAAGAAGAGAGGTAATATTCCAGGGTGCAGACAGAAAAAACAGGAGCAAAACAAGCTTTAAACATTAAAATTCTGAATCAAAATTTTCAGGGTATAATGATTATGTTACGTAATCATTTGGGTTAGTTTTCAGTAGAAATTGTGGGATGTTGCAACAATTGTGAGCTATATTACTGGGGCTTGTGGAATGTTTCCCTTTTCCTCTTCAGACTGAGAATTCATCACAAATATGCTCACAAGGACTTTAGGCAGCTGTGAGTATCAGGGGTTCCCACCAGTTTGAAGTGAAGTGCCCCCTTCTTCACACTGGGTTCTGCAACAACACAGTACCACGCCTGTTATAACACTGACATCAAGCTACTCTCAACCAACTTGATAAGCCTCCAAATGCACCCAAAAACAGTAGAAATAGAAAGGGGGGGGAAAAAATGGTAGCAGGTCATGTCTAGGTACAGGGTTTGTGAAAAGAGGAACACATCTGAAGAGGTCAGGGAAGGTTGATTGTTTGTTTGTTTACTCACTCCTGTACTACAGGATCAAGGGCATATCTGACAAAATTTAAAGGCAAGTAATGTAAAGCTGTTGAAGGTAAGAAATTCATTAAAATAAACACTGTTTGAATAATAACCCCTTAAGTATTATTAACCTGTTACAGGAAAAACTGAAGGAGAAAGCCATTATAGGACTCAGAGAAAGGTTAAGCATTTTGTGAATTTTACAAATACCCTCTCTTGCATAAAATATGATTAAATTTTGGGACCTTCTTCCTCAGTGAATAAGCAACCACCAAGAAATACAGTTAGGAAGTAACTGTCCTTTGGGCACACGTTACCATAATTTTCTATTAATTATTTTCTTGTAGATTCTCCTCACGATATTGTTCATGGATAACGCTGGAGGTAAGATACAGGATTAAGTTAATTTTTTGTGTATTCTTGTATCAAAAATCCTTAGCAAATTTTTCAGGTTCTTATCAACTATGAACTCCATTTAAGACCTGGAAAGACTGTTTAAAATGTCATGGCAGTCTTCCAAAGATACCTGAATTTAATCCAAAGAAAAAAATGTCCTATTGAAGAAAATACGAGAACCTATGTGAAAAGTGTTAAAAAATGAGCAGAGAAGCTTTTCACTTGCTTTTACATATAGTTCCTGTATTATAAATTATCTAACTAGACTATATCATTAGTGTGATTAATTTGATCTTTAAGAAGTATTTCTATGCAAGAGAAGCTCTTAAATTTAACTAACTTGTAAGACAAGACAGCATTTTAGAATTCTATTCCATATTAAACTAGAATAGGTCTAAACCAAGGATGGAGAGAAGCACATCCAAGGGAACACGAGATTAAGTAAATTAAGTACAAGAAGCAATACATTCAAAATAACATGGAGCTGAATGATGGCCAATCCACCTTCTTTAAGGGGGTTGAGAGACCTGAGATGGTATTCTGCATCCAATTAAAAAAAATTTTTTTTAGAGATATGGATTACCTGTGAGAACAGAATAAAAAATATTTTTTAAAAAAAAGAGTTATAAAGAAGCCTGAGGACTTTCTCTAGAAGAAAGAAGATCAAGAAGGACATGATTGTAGCCCTCTGATATATAGAAGACTGTAAATAGATTCATAGTATCATAGAATCACGAAATGATTTGGGTTGGAAGGGACCTTAGAGTTCACCTCATTCCAACCCTCCCACCATGGGCAGGCACACCTTCCACTGGACCGGTTTGCTCAGAGCCCCATCCAGCCTGGCCTTGGACACTTCCAGGGATGGGGCATCCACAGCTTCTCAGGGCAACCGTACCAGGGCCTCACCACCCTCACAGTAAAGAATTGCTTCCTAATATGTAATCTAAACTACCTTATTTCAAATAAAATGATGTCTCATTGTTCTCTATAGCCCTCCATTTTTATCATTTTATGGTACACTCCCAGGCAGATGAATCTCAAGGGAAGATTCCTTGTGCTTAGTGGGAAATCCCAGTAGGCTATGCCAAGGAGGACAAAAAAGAATTTAAGACATTAAAAGATCAAGTACTTGTAGATACACTGGAAAAACTGTAGCATACCACACAAGCAGCTTTTGTAATTCCCAAACCTGGTATGTATTCTTCATTCAAAACTAACATGGCACAGAAGCCAAAACCTACATTGTTTTCTGTGCTGATTTATATTGCGGTTAAAATAGAGAAAGCGCCTACATTTTAATACAAAATATTGAATTCATATACAAAACTTCATTTTTTTGTCTTTTGAGTTAGTGAAAAGCAAGGTCTTTTGAGATGTTTTAAGATTGTAACACAGTCACCTTCGGGACTGACAGTAAGGACCATTCAGCTGTCTGAGCTGGGAAAGAACTGAAAAGGACGAAAAGATGAAGGATGAAGAATCAGTGGTAGAAGTTGCTGCATTATCATAGGCCAATTTCAATGTCCAAGACCATCTTTCTACTTTGTTTCAAAATACTAAGATTTAAATAATTTTCTGTTATTAAGAAAATTTAGTTTTCCCATCACTTTGTATTTGATTTAACTCTCAGTTCTGGAACTTTTTCTAATATGCATCTGTTAAAACTGCATTAAAACCAGATCCAGCTCAATTTCTTTAAAAAAATATTCTAAATCTTACTGAGTTAAGCAAGAATCTCTGCTATTTCATAATCAAGTATAAGGAAGGACTGATGAGAAGAAAACTTTTTATCTCATTCACCTTTAATTCAGATTCTCCCAACAGTAACAGGGAAAAGCATTTCCCTTGGACTATTAAAGAAATAATAGTGAACTGAATTATTTCCATGCTAGCCTTATTTAGAATTAGTTATTATTAAGATAACGATTTTACAAGACAAGACACAATGCTGTCAGGTACCACATTAAAGTAAGAGAAGCCTATGTTTGTCTAAGAAAACCATTTGTTCTATGAGAGGCCTTGCTACGTCACTTTCGGGGTATTTATTTTCTTGTCAGCTTGATGATGCACTTCAGGTAACATCTGGACTGGGAGCAGCTTTACAAATGACCTACACAAAGGTGATGGCATCAATGACATTGCAGACAGCAAAAGTTGTGGAGTCTGGCAACAATTTCACGTAGCAGGAACATATATAATTACAAAAAGTCATATAGGCAGATAAGAAAGGGTCAGACAGAAGTGTGAAAGGTGTATATAAAAGTTATATTTATACATCGAGTTGAAAACTGTTGCAAAAAATGAAGAGACTCTTTCAGTTGGAAGGGATTTACAGTGATCATCTAGACCAACTGCCTGGTCACCTCAGGGCTGATAAAAGTTAGGGCTTGTAATTCAAGGCATTGTGCAAATGCCTTTGAACACTCACAGACTGGGAATATCAACCCATCCTCTAGGGAGCCTCTTCCAGTATTTCACCACACCATTTTCAGCAAAAACTTCTTTATTTGCCAGTATCTGTATTTATTTGCCAGCATCAGTAGTGTGCCAGTATCACAGAAGCCACAACCTCAGTTTTCCTTGATGCATTTCATCAACTTCCCAATTAACTCATTATACATATGCACCATTAATATTGGTCTATAAAGTAGTACATGCAGCACATGTAAACTTTAACTTAGAGGAAGTATTTTAAAATGCTATAAAACTACCAGTATTGACATTTGACTGAAGTCTCCAAACTTCACACATCCTTCAATGTCCCTTCTCTAGTCACATTAGCATTGAGCACCTTGAAGGTTGGCAAACCTGAGCGAGCACTGGGGAATATTGTGGTCATGCACTCCTGTAGAGCAAAATCAACTTTTTAAGCTTTCTGCTTCAGTGTGCAGCCAGGTCAGGGACAACTCACATCCTGGTTTTGCACTCAAATACCTGTTTTAGAATAATTGTAACTACATACCCCTTTTCTATACAGACTTAAAGACAATAGAACTAAGAGGTGACCATGCCTTGTAATACTGTGATTTTGAACTAATAAGTGTTGAATAAAGAAGTCTAACTGGAAAAAAAAAAAGTTATCTCCAGAGGTGAAGCAAATGAATGAATTAATTTAAAATATTTCTCCAGGCTTCCTCTGAATTCCATCAATTCTCTGCACTGCTGATATGGTAACGGCATTCAACTCCTCAAAGTCAGCAGACAAGGAAGGTACTAAGGACTTGATCTTGCAAGAGCTAAGTTATAAAATTATGCATGTTTTCGGAATCCCAGGAATGTGCAAAGATTTAGAATTTATACTTCTTGGATTACATTTTTTAACCCAATTAAGTCTGACCGTGTCAGATGCAGTAGCTGAAATTATAGATTTGGAACAGCTATTTGGAGAACCTTCCAAAGTAGATGTAAATCAAGCACCATGATTATTTTTAAATGAACCAAGAAGTAATTTGTTTTGTTTAACAAAAGGTTTTTAATACCACAAATTCTTGTATATTTGCATGTGTGTTAGCTGGGGTCTGGATTACATCTACATTGCAAAATAAAGGACCCAGGAAGGAGCAAAAGTGTGGAGAGGTTGTGAGATATCACTGCTGTTTCCCTATTACTGGATAAGCAAGGAAGGCAGAATGAATAGTACAGAAAGTGTAGATGTGCAGCTGAA
The DNA here is from genome assembly GCA_013400975.1 of Atrichornis clamosus. Lineage (NCBI taxonomy): Eukaryota > Metazoa > Chordata > Aves > Passeriformes > Menuridae > Atrichornis > Atrichornis clamosus. The sequence goes on from WBMZ01006643.1 coordinate 163,623, forward strand.
GTTCATCCAGACTCTTCAAAATCTCTGGAGACTTGAGGCTGACAAGATATTTTGAACAACTTTAATTCTGCAAGACCTATTGTACTTCACCAGGCTCAGTCCTGGCACCTAACCTGAGTACACAAATTCATTAATCCCATGAAAGTCAGAAGGCAAAAATAAGAGTGACAAGTGCCATGTGTTAAGATTATTTTGTTACTTACCATGTCGACAAAGCCAGGCTGTCTTATCACTGTGGCAACCATTTTCCTGTCAGAATCAGGAGTTATGCTCTGACACTAAGATAAATTCATGCAGAGCCTTCAGCAAGATTCTGTATGTGGACAACACAGTATGTCCCTATCTATGTTATTGTCAGCTTCATAATAGCAGAGAACATGCTGAAAAATGCCAAAAGACACTTTAATTCCGAATTAGTACCCTATCAAATCAACTGGTATTTTCATTGCAGTTCCAGATATGAGGTGGCTCACTGAGAAGGAAGGTCATGAGCAAATTCCTCAGTTGTCTTTGTCAAAAATTTGCATTTCCTTTTGAGCAGTAAAATATAAAATTCCAATGACAAGCGCATTAGTCAGGAATAAAAGCTATCCCAGCCAATAAATCAATCCTTCTGTGTCATTACGGGAGAAACAGCAAGAGTGGAAAGTCAAGTAGAACCAATATTAGACTTTGAACAACTTGCTCACTGAACTGATCGGATGAACATGGATGGGTAAGAGACCAGAACTCTCAAGAGGACCCCTAAGCAAACAAAGGATTTACCATGACACAATTGGCTTCCTATTGCACAGTTTTGATTCCAGCTAATAATCCCATGAACCGGTCTTTACAGCAGACAGAACTTGTTCTCAGACATAGCCTGTCACTGTTCATTTGTGTTTGTCACAAATCCAAAACACTGCAGGCACTGTATCTTCCCAAGCCTCCTCTGTGGACTCCTTTCTGTACATACCCCTAATAACAATAAACAAAACTAAATCAATCAATCAAACAAACAAACCCATACAAACAAACTCTAACAAACAAACACACACTCCCTCCAAAAAAACCCAAACACTAAAAAAACCCCCCAGAACCAACAAACAACAAAACAGAACAAGCCTAACCAAGTAAAGTGAAACAAACAAACAAACAAACAAACCACCGACCAAGAAAAAAAACCCAGAAACCCGTCCTGAGAATTACCCAGGAAAGAAGTAAATATCCTCCTTTTTTAAAGCAAATATTACAGTCATGCTCGAGATAGAGATCCTGGGGGCATATATATCAACAGGTGTGTTAGGAATTTTCAGCTGGGAAGAAAGCAAACAAAGAAAACAAAGTATGGGTGCCATCCAGCTGCCTGAAGAACTGCCTGAAGTTTGCACAAATGGGAATGCTTTGGAGGAAAGCTTCCTCATTAATTTATTTAGCTTTTACAGAGAATGCTCCTGCTCTCCTTTTTCCAAATTCTCTGTCATGAGCTTTTCCATTAGTTCTAAGACTAGAAACTGTTCAGACCCAGTCTCTAAACAGCGTATCCAACAACTTCTTTACTCAGATCTCTAGGTAGCCTATTTGTCCCCAGATGGAAAGAACCTGACATAAATTAACAGATAAGGCTGTCCAGGAGAACTGTAGAAACTGAGAAGAAAGAGGGCAATGACTGACTCCTCTTGACATAGTTACAACTTGCAAAAAAGTATGTCGCTCAATCACAGAATCATTGAGGTTGGAAGGGACCTCTCAAAATCATCAGAGTTCCTCAGAACTCATATCAAAGAAAATTCAGTAAAAGTGCTTACAGAACCACAATTCCAAAGGATCCCTTGTGGTCACCCATCCAACACCAACACATCAACATGAGGGGGTAGAATTTTTCACAGGAGCTAGCGAAAAGTACAATTCATAAAAAAAATCCAGTAGTTATTGCAGGAAACAGCTGATGACTCTACCTGGTAAGTCATGCTGCTTTCTGTAGAGACTGACATGCAGCCGAAAGCCCATGAAGTCTTCAAGGTTTTTGTAGAATCTTAGAATGGTTTGGGTTGGAAGGGACCTTTAAAGGTCATCTAGTCCAAACTTCCTGCAACTAGTTGAGACATCTTCAACTCAATCAGGTGCTCAGAGCCTCACCCAACCTGGCCTTGAACACTCCCAGGGATGAGACATCTACATCTTATCTGGGCAAACTATTCCAGTGTTTCATTACCTCATAATAAAAAATTTCTTCCTTATTGGTAGTTTAAACCTACCCTCTTTTAGTTTAAAACCATAATCCCTTGTCCTGTCACTACTGGCTAAAAAGTCTGTCTCCATCTTTCTCATAAATCCCCTTTAAGTACTGAAAGGCTGCAATAAAGTCTCTCTGGAGCCTTCTCCAAGCTGAGCAATCCCAACTCTCTCAACCTTTCCTCTCAGGAGAGGTGCTCCAGCCCTCTGATCATCCTTGTGATGCTCCTCTGGACTTGCTCCAGCAGGTCCATGTCCCTCCTGTGCTGGGACCCCAGAGCTGGATGCAGTGCTCCAGGTGGGTCTCACCAGAGCTGGCAGAGGGGCAGAATCCCCTCCCTGCCCTGCTGCCCACGCTGCTTTGAGCAATTTAGGGCAAAAACTTTACAAGGAAGCTATATCTCGTTCCTACATGGAAGTTTTTGTGTAATGTTTCAAAAGCAGCATTTCTGGGGTTGTGTCTTAGTTTAAAAGACAGATATCTGCCAAGGAAAGTGGGAACCTTCCTGGAAGGGGAGAAATTACCCCTTCCCCCAAATCACTGTACCTCTGGAAATTAGGAGGCTTTCTGAGCACAAATGTGGGAAAAGGAATAACAGTTCTTTACTAGAATGTATGTATGTTACAAGACAGTACCAATAACAACAACAGAAACCGGTAACAAAACTTTTCTCGCCTGTCATGTGGTTTTCCCTGTGGTCTAGTTGCAACCACACTCAGCCGGGCACGCTGATGAGTCAGGTGA